>JAPVLO010004703.1:0-13663 GCA_027257055.1 Cephalopachus bancanus | reverse complement strand
TGTGAGCTTCTGGTTACATTTTCATCAAATGATCAATACATAATCTTGTTTTACGTGTATTTAAAGACACCTTATTTAATATATACTATTGATTCACTAACATTGAACTTACAGCCAATAACACTAGAAGTCATGCCTGAATGAAGTTTATGTCACACATGTATTTTCTCCATACTGCATGTCTCTAGCATTCCTAAGCTGTCTTGTGCTTAGGAATACTAGACAGCACTTAGTACTATGCTTGGGAGCCATTTCAAACCTCAAAATCACCAACAAAAAGTACAAAAAATGTGAAAAACATGGCAGTAAATAGTTTGTGAAAAGGAAACTTGTTTTCAGTATGAGACCTGTTTTCAATATGAGACCTGAAACAAGACAGCCAAGCACGATTTTGACCAACTTTAGTTGCATGATGGGAGAGTTTGATTTTTTGCTAGTCTGTGTATAACAATGAAGGAGCTGTGAGTATGAATTTGGGGGGTTACAAATAAACTTTTAGCAAGCAGGTCAATCTGCAAATACATTTTAGCAAGAAGGTGAACTCAGAATCCACAAATAAAATTGTGTGAGGGTTTTTTTGGATGTGAAACATGAAACCTGTTTTTATTTCCTCACAACTATCTATGAACAATGAATTTACTTCCTAATGTGTTTATGTATATAGAGTGCATACTTTTTTTTCTTAGGTGCCTAGAAGTATCGATTAGAACCTCCATTTGGGTTTCACTGTCACCTGAGATTTCAGCTCTTCCTTGGGGTTACATCACATAATTTTAAGAATTAAAAATGATCAAAATCTTTGTATGTTAATGTCCACTTGAGAACATCTTAGGAGATTGAGTATCTCTGCATTTATTTGTTTGTTTGTTTTGTCACACATCTGCCTTTATTGTGGGCAGTAGGTGGGATGCTTCCAGCACAGTAAAAAATTAACTTACAAAAGCAGGAATTCAGTGAAGCCGCCTGGCTGGTACCCTTGGGAGCTCTTGCAGAGTGGCAAGAAGAGGACTCCAAAGCCCATGAAAACAACGACACCACCAAGGTGATACGAGAGCGCACTTGGTGGAGGTGACCTCATACATGAAGAACCAGACGGGGAAGAGGATGCCAATGGCCAAGAGTACCACAGTCGGATGCGGGAAGACGCAGGCTCATGGGGCCGGTGTATCTGCTCACGGCCTCGAGCTCCTAGCGGAGAGCATGGGATCAGAGCCAGTGAGGAATCCCGTGGCTTCAGCCTCAAGGGACTGTGGGGTTCTCAAGGAACCGTGTGTTGCTGTGACTGCTACAGGCCTACTTCAGCCTGGAAATGTGGAAAGCCATTTTGCCTGGCTCTGGGTAAGCGTCTGATCCGCCACCAGCATATCTCTGCATTTAAAATGTCATAATTCAGCTGGGCTCGGTGGCACAGCCTGTAATCCCGTGCCTTTGGGAGGCTGAGGTGAGTGGATTGCCTGAGCCCGCGGGTTTGAAACCCGCCTGGGCAGCGAGACCTCATCTCTACAATAAATCAAAAAATCAGCCGGGCGTGGTAGTGCGTGCCTGTAATTCCGGCTACTTGGAAGGCTGAGGCGGAAGGATCGCCGGAGCCCAGCAGGCGAGGCTGCGGTGGCCGGGAGTGGTCACTGCACTCCAGTCTGGGCGACAGAGTGAGACTCCAACTCAAAAAAAAACCAAATTAATAA
This sequence comes from Cephalopachus bancanus, assembly GCA_027257055.1. Lineage (NCBI taxonomy): Eukaryota > Metazoa > Chordata > Mammalia > Primates > Tarsiidae > Cephalopachus > Cephalopachus bancanus. The sequence continues at coordinate 11,978 of JAPVLO010004703.1, read as the reverse complement.
AACAAATACATAAATAAATAAAATGTCATAATTCTTAGCTGAGATGTTATGTGCATCTGTTACCCTATTTAGAATAGTATCCATGACAAGCTTCTACAAGGAGGTCATGTTGGTACTAATTACTTATCAAAGCTGGCTCCTCAGATAGCACCCACATAGATTTGTTTTGATAAAATGAAGCTGAGTTTATTGCTTATCTATGGGGTAGAAAAATAATCATCACCCCAAGATGTCCACATACTAATCCCTGGAATCTGTGAATATGCGACTTCGCATGAAGAAGGTAGGTGAGTTAAGGCTGTGGATGTCACTGTAAGTCACCTCATTTTGAAATAGGGAGATTTACACTGGATTACCGAGATGGGCCTAAATCACTAAGCCTTAGAAGCGGAAGAGGGAGGCAGAAGATAAAGAACAAAGAGACGGCAGCATGAAGAAGTGTCAGCCTGTCCCTGCTGGCCGTGAAGATGAGGCAGAGGCCAGGAGCAGAGGAACGAGGGCAGCGTCTAGATGCCAGAAGAAGCGAGGAAACGGAGCCTAGAGCCTGCATGAAGAAATTCAGCCTTGCTGACGTCTTGGTTTTAGGCCAATGGAATCCATGTTGGGCTTCTTATCGACAGAACTGTAAGGTAACGAGTCTGGATTGTTTAAGCCACTGAATTTGTGGTAATTTGTTATAGCAGCAGCAGGAAACGAATACACCACCATACGGGAGAGTAGGGCCTTCACCGATCTTCAGCAGCATCTCAGAGGAGAGAAAGGAAAGCCAGAATTTATTGCAAATTGGAAGTTTGGTTTAAGGTGGGTCTTTGAAGGAGAATATTTAATTAGAATCATATAAGAATCATGATGCAACAGAATTGATCACGAGAACTAAACTATGACCTTTTTTCTTAACCTTGCCAAATTCCTAAGGGGTTTGGGTCTATTGGTGGTCTACTTCATTATAAAATATGTCTTAGGCTGGGTACAGTGTCTCACTCAGCCTGTAATCCCAGCACTTTGGGAGGCCGAGGCCAGAGGATTGCCTGAGCCCGGGGGTTTGAGACCAGTCTGGGCAACTTGGTGAGACCTTGTCTCTACAATAAATCACAAAAATTAGCTGGATGTGGTGGCATGTGTCTGTAGTTCCAGCTACTTGGAAGGCTGAGGCAGGAAGGATCGCTTAAGCCCAGCAGGTGGATGCTGCGGTGGCCGTGAGCATGCCACTGCACTCCAGCCTGGGCAACAGACTGAGACTCCAACTCAAAAAATAAAATAAAATATATCTTAAATGTCTAAGTACTCTACTGGACTACAGAGTCTGTACAACTTCTAAATTTTGCTCATTGACCTCTCAGCTGTAAATAGTCTGACTTTTTGTCCATATTAGGGTCAAGGTAAAAAAATCAAGCAGCATTATTTTTGTCTTTTTGCAAGCTTGGAGTAACTTTTTCTCAAATAGTCCCTTCTTTTGATCCTGAAATTTTCTGAAGATTCGTGTGCCAAATTGTGTCACTGTTCCCAATTACTTGCGCTTCCCCAGATAAGAGGATTATACATCCCTGCCACAATGGAGTCGGAATTGGCCATCGTGGCTTGCTGTGGTACAGAGAATGTGGCGGGAAATTCTGAGAGCCACTGCTGGGCGAAAGCCACTGTTCTACCCACTATACACAGTAAACGCACAAAACATGAGTCAGGTTGTTCAGTCTTTAACCTCCGTCTCTCCAAGTAAACATTACCATGGTACATAGAATAATGCTAGCAATGTCAAAGATTTGGTCATTTCTCATTTTCTAAGCTTTGTGTACTTTTGACCCATTAAAAAAAAAAGTGTCACTTACGATATATTTCCAGCAATCCATAGAAAGAAAATTCCTAAAATAATACATAAGAAAATAGAATAGAGAAAAATACAGCATTATCTTTCATATTTTTGTATTCCACATGTCAGATTGAATAATGCCCAGGTATTTGAGAGTATTTAATCAGTTTTATATATATATATAATACACACGGATGTAAAAATTGCTTTTGAGTGATTTTTATACTATATCTATACTTTATTGTGACCTACATCACACATGTATATGTAGAAACATAATAAGTTCTGTGAAAGAAAATACAAGTATCCATCTGTTAGCTTAAGAAACTGAACATCATCAATATTTCTCAGTCCGATACGCAAACACTATCCTATATTTTGTATTAACCACTTTTTAATTTTTATTTATGTTTATATTTATGATTATTTCTATTCATCACCTATATGTGATTCTTTAAATAATATATTGCTTTGTTTTTCTTCTTTTTTAACATTTTATATGTTTGAAGTGTACATATTAATTCTGTGGGGCTTTTTAACCATAATTGTTCAACTTACAGTTTTGAGATTCAGACATGCTGACATTTTTAGGTAATATTCTTAATCTTCACTGCTATATGATATTCTACTGAAAGCATATGCTATAGTTTATTTACCCATTAGTATCATTTTATGGTTTTTTAGGCATTTTCGGTTTTTATTTTTTGCATTTTTATAAAAATTGCTTCTATGACTATTTTAGTCCATGACTCCTTTTCCCAGTGGCCTTTAATTTTTCCCACTCATGGCCTATTTTACTGAGTTTCCGAGTTTGATTAACTAACTTCGGGGAACAACCAATGTGCCGTTTTAATTTTAGCAGATGGACAGTGGTTGAGTTGAACTGATGTGCACATACCGCAATCATCCAGTCAGCTGAACACCGCCTTTTTTTCAGCAATACTGATTGAAAGGACAGGCCGAGAGTGGGAAATGCATTTTTCTTTACTCTTCTTCCTAAATCTTAATACAATGATGAGAAAGTAGAAGCTATGCTTTTGGAGAAATGAACACTTTAAGTAAAATTAACTTTGCCGACTTTGTCTTTTCAGAAATAGACTTCCTGGTGCCAGGTATCAGAGGTATCTCATAGTGGCCATCGAGCTTGCCTAGAGTAAAGGGAATTGACAAGGCCTAAGACATCATGCATTGGGCAAGGATTGCAAAAGTCATGAAGCCTGTCATTATAAAAGTTATGACCGTTCAGAGGGAGAGCAGGCGGGGATTCGATCTTCCAGTAAATTGGGCACCATCGACAGGGAAGCCAAGGATCCCCCGAAGGTACCCTCTGGGAATGCCTAGGAGATAAGGGGAGGTGCACCCTCCAGTAGCTCTAAGGAAGGTCGCTTGGGAAGGTGCAGGAGAATTAGAGTCTTTGTCCGCCCATCTCTAGGGGCTGTGATAATGTGGGCAGACATTGACGGGTCTCTGTGTCACAGGTTCTCCGAGACATCCACAGGTGGTCGAGAAGGAAGTCACGGCAGTCACGTGCCACATCTCCAAGGAAAGGACTTAAGCCAGGACTCTGGGGGCTATGCCGCCACACCCACCTCGAGTGCAGGCCCGCTCCCTGTCTGTGGGGGGCGAACTTTTCTTAAATAAATGTTTTCTTCTCTCACCTCTGTGTGTTGCGATTCTTTGCCACCTACTGGGATCTCTGGGCTCCCAGCGCGGCACCTCCGGCTTGGTGCTGCCCCTCCCTGGGCCTCTTCCTCCCCCTCCACCCGCACCCTGTCTGTCCAAACCCTAACACCGATGACTAGCCTCAGGACGTCAGAACTGGGAAGTCCCTTAGAGGCCATGGGCCCAATTTTCCCCTTCTTGAACACTGTGCCAACGCAGTCTCAAAAGTAACCGTCATGTTACTTTGGACAACTGCCATGTTGTTTCCTGTGAGAAACAAGTCCATTAAAGAGCTAAAAATTAATCCTGTGAGAGATGAGCTTGTTTCCTTGCTGCATTTCTTCTTTTTCTGTAGTGATTTTATATGAGCACTGAGAGACAGCATTGGAGATTAAGGGTTGACAATTTGCAGGATGTTTTCTTCCCAACTAACTTATAAATTTAGAATGGCCTAAATTTAATGACAACAGCTGCAAACTCTAATTTGAGTCCCGCATTATAATTTCAACCACTGAATGAAACTAGACATATTATGTCAGTGTAAAAGCAACAATTTTCTGGAGTTGAGGAGGAGGAATATGGACTATTTTTATAACTAAAGTATTATAGTAGGCAAAAGCAAGCCACCAATGTGCTGACATCAGATTAAGGCAAACTTTATTTCTATAAAAGGACATTTAAGGGGGAAAAGCTTAGGGCAGATCCCCACAGACTTGGCTTTCTGGTTCTCAATTGATTTATTATAATCACAGCGTTTAATTCACAGATACGACCTCCTTGTGCAGGAACCTTGCAGTCGCCACGTCCATTTACAAATTCTCCAGCTTTTATCTCGGTAAAGCAGGGAACCTCGGGGTAGTTTGAAGGGAAGCCCCAAATCACACTTTTTACTTCATCGTTCTTTGTAGCTAATCCCATGTGTACCTTGTACGGAATCTGTTGCAGGGGGAGGTGAGTGAGGAGCTTGCCTTGGGAACACGATTGAATGGGGAATCACAAAACTCAGCAATGAAGATAATTTTAATGCAATATTTTAAAATATAAAAATTGATTTTAAAACAATCATGAGCAAAATATCTAAACTTAGATGACAAAATCTGATCCTGCACTTATGCAACTGACCTTGCTTATCTCACCTTTTTTTGTTTTTTTTTTTGAGTTGGAGTCTCACTCGGTCGCCCAGACCGGAGTTCAGTGGCCGCTCCCGGCCCCCGCAGCCTCGACCTGCTGGGCTCCGGCGATCCTTCCGCCTCAGCCTTCCGCGTAGCTGGAACTACAGGCGCGCACTACCACGCCCGGCTATTTTTTTAAAATTTATTGTAGAGATGAGGTCTCGCCTGCCCAGGCGGGTCTCGAACCCGCGGGCTCAGGCAATCCACTCACCTCAGCCTCCCAAAGGCGCGGGATGACAGGCTGAGCCACCGAGCCCGGCTTCATCTCACCTTAATCCTTGTTAATTTCCATCCCAATTAGTCTACAGCAGGACAAAAATGTATTTGAATTTGGTATGCCTTGCAGAAATATTTGGTCTAAGAAAGATATTTTATCCAGGAAAGGGTCATTTATTAAGTTTACTTCTTCCATCATGTCTTCAAGGTAACAAATATAATCTAAGACTCTCTGTGACCGGTTTCACCTATCAATTTCCAGTCATTTTATCACTATACAGCCAATCACACTCTGACATAAGGTTTTACCACAAATGCTAACTTGGTCTTGCTGTCATGAATAGGGTGACTTTACACTTTCTTTCCTCCAAACTGGGATTTTTTTTCCCTTTTGAAAGGAGTGCTATCAAAATTACACCAGGACTACAGATATAAACTGGGACAAAGCAGTGTTCCTTTCAGTAGGCACTACTATATTTTAACCACATTCCTGTCTCATGGATGACTTTATTATTATGAAAGTAGTCACTTAGAAAAAGCAGCATTTCATACATGTGGCATCAAATATTTAATTTACATATCCCTTTTGGTTTTTAAAATTTTTTCCCCTCGTCTTGGCTTGTATCTTTGTGATGTTTTCGTCAGACAGTATGCTGCACTGAACACATTGTACATAGAGTTTCGCATTTATGCCACTGATTTAAATTCACGTTAATGGCATCTTTGAGTTATTCAATAACACGTCTTGTACCATAGTGCTAGGAATACTAAATTATGTTCAGAATTTCCACAACCTCCTTAAGTGAAATTTTACTGATCCAGTAAACCTGATATACAGTCATGAAATCTTACCCCAATATCCCATTTCTAGTACAGTGACATCTAGTTACAATGTATCTTGTCACCTTCAGAGGGGCTTAACCTCACTGATTCAGTAATGATGGACCGTTTCATTAATTCTGGCGATTTTGCCTTTATTGCCTAGATTCTCTCCCATGTGGAAGGAGTGATGAAAAGTTTCTGGAGAAGGGCAGATGAGCATGACTGTTGATATTCCTGGAATAAATAATAAATACTTTCCTTTTCTCTTTCTCCTCTCTCTCTCTCTCTCTCTCTCTCATTTCTCTCTTTCCCTCTCTCTTTCTCTCTCTCTCTCTCTCTCCTCACTAAATATATATATATATATATGTAAAACTGTTTTTCAGTCCTTATCTCAGTGTTCTTGGTTATTAATGAGGTGTCATAGTGTCACTATAGAGATATACAAAGGTTACTTTATATCTAGATTTACAGATTTTTAAAAAATCATCTGTATTCTAAGTTTCAACGTCTTTTTTTTAAAATGACAAATGAAAGACTTCAGAGTGCAAAGATTGTTAATAAGATATTAAATTGGAAGCCTCAAAGTCTCTGCAGTAGTTTCAAATATGATACAACATTCTACTCTAAAACATCTGAAGTTTAGATAATTAAAGTATTAACAAGATATGGCCTTAGCTATTCATATAAAATCTAAATAAAATATAATGATACGTTTTTATGAACATTCTGAGGGGGAAAGAAATCACTATGGATTGTGTAGATGTTGAAGGCTGAATCTTCATTTCCTGCTCTTTGAAATTGTACCAGTGATTGACAACCACAAAATAGAGAAAGATTAATGTAGAGTCAGGATGTAAGAACAATGGATAAATTCTACCCTTCATAAAATATTTTTTCACTTTGATTAAAAAAACAACATTATCAAGAAAACACAATGTCTGGGTTATAAATATTAATATTTGCATTGCTGTATACACTATATTATAAATATTAATATTTATGACAGTGGAGGTAACCTAAAGGAAAAAGTGTCTATCTGAATGGGCCACAGGGTGCTCAGGTGTTTGGTCAAACGCTGTTCTGCACGTGTCTGTGAGGGGGTTTTGAATGAGATTAATTTTGACTGAGTAAAGCAGGTTGCCTTCTCTAATAGGAGTGGCCCTGGTCCAATCCACTGAAGGCCTGAGTAGAACAACTAGGGCTGGCCATCCCACGAGTAAGGGGAAACGCCTCCGACCTGACTGTGTGACGTTGGTCTTTTCCTGCCTTCTGACATGAACTGAAACGTCGGCTCTTCTGGAGCCTCAAGCCTGTCAGCTCTGGACTATATCTTCACTCTCCTAGGCCCCCAATTTGCTGCCTGCAGAGCTTGATACTTCTCGGCCTCTATAATTACTTGGGGCAATTCTCTAGACAGTCCCCAACTTACTTTGATTCAACTTATAATTTTTCAACTTTATGGTGGTAGGAGCTGCCCATTTGTTTTGTTTTGCTTATAAAACTGTGGCTTTGGCTTAAAACAAGAAGGACTGCATGCTGTTTTTCACTTTCAATACAGTATTGAAAATTACATGAAATAGTCAACACTTCATTATAAATTGGGAGGCTTTAGGTTAGATAATGTTGCACAACTGTTGGCGATTGTAAGTGGTTTGAGTATATTTCGTAGGTTAGGCTAAGCTATGACCTTCGGTAGGCAAGGTGTATCACATACATTTTTCATACATTATTTTCAACATATGATTGCTTTATTGAGATGTAACCCCATCGTAAGTCAAGCAGCATTTTAGTCCTTTTATCTAGGATGTTTGCTGTCAAGAGCAAAACACCAAGGCAGGTTAGAGATTCCCTGGAATGTGCACATGAATAGCCAAGGGGGGGTGTGTCTCTGTGTGTGTGTGTGTGTGTGTGTGCACGTGCATGTGCAATCTTACTAATAATCTAGGTGAAAGAAAACAAAATTATTTATGAATTATGGCCGCCTAATTTTTTTGCCTCCCATGCTGGTATTAACGTTGAATAAATGGAAAAATTCCACAAATTTACCAAACTTTTTCCATTTTTATAACCAATTCAGCCAGAAAAACAGTCTTATACCTGGTGCACCTTTTAACAACTGATTTTATTTTTCCTTTTTGTTTGTAGAGTAGGATCTATCAATCCTGTTTTCTGTTTTTGTTTTTTGGGGGGGTTTTGAGTCAGAGTCTCACTCCGTTGCCCAAGTTAGAGTGTATTGGCACACTCACAGCCACCGCAGTCTCAACCTGCTGGGCTCAAGTGATCCTTCTACCTCAGCCTTCCAAGTAGCTGGAACTACAGGCACGTGCTACCATGCCTGGCTTATTTTTTGACTTATTGTAGAGACAGATCTCACCAACTTTCCCAGACTGGTCTCCAACCCATCAACTCAGGCAATCCTCTCACCTTGGCCTCCCAAAGTGCTGGGATTACAGCCACTGTGCCCAGCCTTAATGCTGTTTTAAATATTAATCTAAAAAATATGATGGTCGTACTGACTGTAGTCTACATGTTTGGTGAACTAATAGAAGGACATAATTTCTACTAATTTAAAAAATCACTCATATGAACTTGATTTCTTTAACATGGGACAAGTCCCCATATGGGCATATTCCACTGATTTGTAGAAAAAAATTGATGTAAGGATAATGGACGCATAAAGAGGGAATTTACCCAGTTCTCTCAACCTTGACATGGGGGTAGCAGACGTCTTGGCACAGACTTTGTGTCCGTGTTCACTAGTCATCTTCACCCCAGCTATACAGGAGGGAGGTTAGGGAGGCTCCCAGCTACCTGCTCACCGGGGAACCCACTTATAAGAACAGGAAGTAGGCCTTGTCCATGGGGAGGTTTTTGGGTCACGGAGTACTGGGAGCTGGTAACCACTCTGTGATGCGTGTTTGATTTTCTCCACTATAAGAAATTATTTTGATACATTGTCAGTTCCCCCATAAAATATATATTTACAGTATTTGTTATAAGAATATATCCTAAAGCTGCATCTTACATACAGCTGCTCTTACAATACAAAACTATTATAACCTTTAAAACGTCGTTTAAATAACGAACCTAAAAAAGATTTTCAGAAAGATATGACGTTATTCTCTTTAATCAAAACTTTAGCCCTATGGAGGAAACACAGCATAATCACTTTAAATGACAGTGACACACATCATACCCTTTTATGTCTGAATAGAAAACCGATCCAGATGACTGCCGAAATCATCTCTTATCACATTCTCCTAATTTTAAGGAAAAACTTTCATTTTACCTTGACACATCATAACAGCTGACATGACTTTTTTTTTTTCTTTTGAGTTGGAGTCTCACTCTGTCACCCAGACTGGAGTGCAGTGGCATGCAGCCTAGACCTGCTGGGCTCAGGTGATCCTTCCACCTCAGCCTTCCAAGTAGCTGGAACTACAAGCACGCGCTACCATGCCTGGCTCATTTTTTGATTTATTGGAGAGACGAGGTCTCGCCAAGTTGCCCGGGCTGATCTTGAACCCGTGAGCTCAGGCAATCCTCTCGCCTCAGCCTCCCAAAGTGCTAGGATTATAGGCATGAGCCACCACGCCCAGCATGACATGAATTTTAATACACGATTATATAGTGAACTATATAATCGATCATATGGTGAACTAATATATAGAATGATCTTAAAGAAAGTAAGAGGGACAAAAAGAAGAAAACCTGGATTGCCAGAGGCTCTGGTAAACATTTGACAAGAGTTAATCTTCAGAAAACTCTATGAACTGTATTTTGCATCTTGCAAAAGCAGAAGCACAGGCTGAGAGGTCAAAAACTTGCCTGCGATGCCACCACCAAGGAAAGGGCGAGCAGGGCCTCATATCCAGGCCTGCTTCCAGAGTCCCTGTTCTAGCTGACAGAGTAGGCGGGTTAGGCCAGGGACGCTTCGGGGATGTGGGAAAGCTCCCAGCTCAGTAACGCCTGCAGCAGCCTTCGCAAAACCATGCTTGTAAGCTAGCAGCCTAGCTCTAGGAAACTTCACACTTCCCTAACTGTTAGAGTTCTATCAGATACACCTGCGGCATTTTGTCCTTTTATCTAGGATGCTTGCAATCAAGAGCAAAACACCAAGGCAGGTCAGAGATCCCCTGGAGCATGCCCGTGAATAGCCAAGGTTGACCTAAGATAACCATGACCCACTTTGAGCCTTCATTATACGCTCATTATAATATCGTTAGCATTGTGGTTTTACAAAATCTTCACTGGGGAGGGTGCCATCAAAGTCCCCGGATGACCCTGTAAGGACTGAAACTTCCCCTTCCTGGCAGGAGGGAGGAGTAACAGAGATCCAGTCCTAAGACTACCCATTTCTAGGAAACCCCATCCCAAACCCACTCCTCACCATCCACTAGAATAGAAGTTCTAGCTCAACAATAGTTGGGGGCAGTTTCTGCTACTCCCTTTTCTTGGGAGTGGACTCTTCTTTGCTCAGTAAAGCTCCTTGCTTATCCTGTCTCTCCGTGTGTCTGCAAATTCATTCCAAACCTGAGCATAAGGAGCTGTCGTCGACCTCTCACACCAAGAACAGCTCTCCTTCTCGCAGTAATGTGATCACTGTGCGTGGCCGCCCACTCTGCAGACCTCACTGCCTCCTAGGGTCAAGGGACACTGCGCTGAGGGAAAGGCAGTATGAGGTTAACAAATCGACGTCATCTCTTCGCGAACCACGTCACCTTCTTAATGGCTCAAATTGTGCATCAAATTATGACAAACGCACGGTAGTTCTCCATACACACTTTACATCTGGCAGCCACATAAGAAACAAGAATCTGGAGCATCCTGAACAGACGGAGCAGATCCATGTTACACAGAAGCAACTGAACATTCCTGGAGGACTCAGACATTGCTGGTTCCTGCCTCTCTTCTGATTTCTGCACCGCGCCGTTTTCATTAGCTGCATTTTGCACTATATTTGTGCAATCATTTGGGGAAACAAGTAGGCATAGTATTTTAGCAACTAATTAAGTTTAAGGTTTTAATGTTTAAGTCTCCCGCATTTCAGTGGGAAATAGATATGACACAAAACAGAGTCATGGATCAAATAGAAAAAAGATAAAATGAGAAGTGCATGATTATTCTTCCTGCATGAATACAAATGCGTTAATCTCTTGTTCAGTTGCTTCCTCTTAGTAATACATTTAATTTGGAGAGTCCTTGCAGCCACAGCAGGTTGAAACATGACTCTCGAGGTTAATAAAATGAAAGACTCGAAGAAAGAAGAATGGATGGGGCTGCTATATGGTAAGCTTGTAGTAGAGGAGATTAGGTATCGGCCCCAGTTTTCTTTTTTCATGAGGATGATGATGATGGCAATCATCACAGCTGACATTCACCGAGCATCAATGATGTCTGCACTATTCTAGCACTTTGCATGCATTAACTTACCTTCACAGAAGTTCATGGACTAGTGTCACTTGCATTTCACAGATGAGGGAGGACAGAACTTGCCAAGGTCACAAGGTGCATTAGTTGGCTAGAGACACCACAACAAAGTACCCACAGACTGGGTGGCTTAATTAACAGGAATTTGTCTGCCCATTCTGGAGGCGAGGTGTTCAAAATTAAGGTGTTAGCAGCATCGACTCCTTCTGAGGGCTATGCAGGAAAAATCTAGTCCAGGCCTTTCTCCCTGGTTTATAAACAGCCGTCTTCCTTTGTCTCTTTTCATTATCTTCCCTCTATGCATGTCTGTCTCCAAATGGCCCCCCTTTGTAAGGACCTCAGTCAAATGGGATTGGAGCCCACCCTAACAACCTCACTTTAACTCTTTTGTAAAGACCCTGTCTTCAAATAAGTTCTGGGCTGTGAGGTACTTAGTGTTGAAGAATTCAGTGTATGACTTTAGGAAGTGAAACGGTTCAACCTGTAGCTCACAGTCAGTTTGCAGAATGAGGTTTGCGCACAGGCAGTCTGGCCCTGGAGCTCAGGCTCAGGCTCCTCAAGGCGTGGACTATGGACCTACAACCTCAAGCACCACCAAGAAGTTTTTAGGAACACACACTTCTGGGTCCCACTTCAGACCACCGGAATTAGAACCACTGCTGGCTCCCAGCCTTCAATGTCTCTCCAATGTCATATGTGTTTTTCAAAGACCCTTTGCATGTCTGTTTGTTTGGGGGTTTTTTTGGAGTTGATATCTTACTCTGTCACCTGCTGGGCTCCGGTGATCCTTCCGCCTCAGCCTTCCAAGTAGCCAGAACCAAAGGAATGCACTACCACGCCCAGCTAATACTTTATTTATTGTCGAGATG
>JAPVLO010004702.1:0-27899 GCA_027257055.1 Cephalopachus bancanus | reverse complement strand
CTTTATGAACACATGTCAAGGAAATGGAAAGATCACAAGTTAACAGTCTAACAAATCAACTAAGAACTCTAGAAAGAAAAGACCACCAAAATCCTAGCTTCTGCAGAAGAATCCAGATCACCAAAGTAAAAGCCTAAATACAGGACATAGAAGACAAAAATATAGAAAAAAAAACAATGAAACAGAAAGCTGGTTCTTTGAAAGGATAAACAAGATTGGCAGACCCCTAGCCAGATTGACCAATAAAAAGAGAAAAAGTCTGAATAAATACCATCAGAAAAGAAATGATCAAATCACAATTAACCCTGAAGAAATAAAAAATTATCAAAGATTACTATGCACACCTGTATGGAAACAAACTTGAAAACCTAAATGAAATGGAGGACTTTCTGTCCTCACATAACCTCCCAAGGTTGAAACAAGAAGAAATTGAGATGCTAAATAGACCAATGACAATACAGGAATTTGACTTCATCATAAGATAACTACCCCCAAATAAAAGTCCTGGACCAGATGACTTTCTAGCAGAGTTCTACAAAACATATAATGGGGAGCTTATACTAATCCTATTAAAAGTATTCCAAGCAATTGAGAAAGAAAGAACTCTCCCCAAATCATTTTATAAAGCTAACATCACACTGATACCCAAACCAGGTAAAGATCCAACAATAAAAGAGAGCTACAGGCCAATATCCATGAAGAACATATATACAAAAATACTCAACAAGATTCTAGCAAACTGAATCCAACAACACATCTCAAAAATCATCCACCGTGATCAAGTAGGCTTCATCCCTGGGATGCGGAGCTGGTTCAACATCTGCAAACCACAAATGTAATTAAATATATCAACAGATGTAAAAACAGGAATCACATGAGTATATCATAGATGCAGAAATGCTTTTGATAAAATCCAGCATCCCTTCTTGTAAAAATCCTTGAACACCTAGGCATAGAAAGAACATATCTCAAAATACTAGGAACCATCTATGATTAACCCACAGCCAACATATTGCTAAATGGACAAAAATTGGAAGCATTTCCCCATAAAACCAGAACAGGACAAGATGGCCCACTTTCACCCCCCTTGTTCAACATAATGTAGGAAGTTCTAGCAAGAGCAATCAAGCCAGGCTCAGTGGCTCAGCCTGTAATCCCACACCTTTGGGAGGCTGAGGTGAGTGGATTGCCTGAGCCCGCGGGTTTGAGACTCACCTGGGCAGCAAGACCTCATCTCTACAATAAATAAAAAAATCAGCCGGGCATGGTAGCGCTTGCCTGTAATTCTGGCTACTTGGAAGGCTGAGGCGGAAGGATCGCTGGAGCCCAGCAGGTCGAGGCTGCGGTGGCCAGGAGTGGCCACTGCACTCCAGTCTGGGCAACAGAGTGAGACTCCAACTCAAAAAAAAAAAAAAAAAAGGAGCAATCAGACAAGAGAAGGAAATCAGGGGTATCCAATAAGAAAACAGAAAGTCAAGCTATCCTTTTTTTACTACTGATATGATTCTATACTTCAAAAGAATCTGTCAAAAATCTTCTTGCACTGATAAAATACTTTGGCAATGTCTCAGGGTACAAAATCAATGTGAAAAAGACAGTAGCATCCTCATACACCAACAACAAATGGGCAGAGAACCAAACAAGAAACACAATCCTATTCACAATAGCCACAAAAAAAAAGAAATACCTTGGCAACTTCCTAACCAAAGAAGCAAAACACTTTTCCAACAAAAACTACAAAGCATTGCTTAAAGAAATCAAAGATGACACAAACAAATGGAAAAATATTTCATACTTACGGATTGGAAGAATCAACATTGTTAATATGTCCATCCTACCCAAGGCACTCTACAAATTTAATGCAATACCAATTTAAATTACCAGCAACATTCTTCTCAGACCTGAAAAAAATATAGAATAAATGACTATGTGAAGGAAACCACAGCATAAGCTGACAAGGTCCTTATGTTTCTTGGCTTGTGTTCAAAGAAACAAGCCTACATTTCCTTTGTCTCCCCTGACCTTTTGGTTGTATTTCTATGGATAGCTATGTGGCACCAAGTCTGGCCCAGAAGCTGCTTATCCTAAGTGATTGTCTTGCTTAGCATAGATGTTAAGATATGCATAGTTTAGTCACTGATACTTGCCCTGCTTGTGTGATTTAATTCAGACATTAACATATATCCTGTTTGTGTGGTTTTACCCTCCCTTGTGTGATTTTTGTCCTATGTAAGAGGCATGTGGTGAAAATAAATTTACTCTCTCTCACTCTCAGCTACCTGAGAGAGAGCCCTCCCAATCCCTCTGTTATGTGTCTTTCTTTTCTCATTCCCTCCCCCCACCTCAGGCTCTACTCAGCAGAGGCTGGAACTCCTCAAGTGGCACCCGAACAGGGACCTGATTACTGGGGATTGGCATTGGCTGGAGAGGGGCCCTCACAGAGGTTGACATTTTTTATGTGCAGCATTGTGATTCATGAGTAAGTAATTGAGGGAATAGGCTTAATCGTTGGGAGTAAAACATGGGACATTTACATTCTAAGGAATGTACTCTCTTTGTGCAGGTGTTAAAATCTATGCTGAAAGCTAGAGGAACTAAGTTTGCAAATAGACAATTAGATAGATTTTTACAGTTTGTAGAGGAAGTATGTCCCTGGTTTCCTGAGGCTGGGATGGTTAATCTGACTACTTGGGAAAAAGTAGGCAGTTGTTTGAAAGATTATCAAGTGCACTGTCCTGAAGCCATGCCAGTAGATGCTTTATCTCTGTGGAACCTAGTAAGAGATTGCTTAGAGCCCTCTCATGAGTCTCATAGAGTGAAGCAGGCTCCTCCCTTGTTGTGGCATTCCCTCTTGCCTCCTACTCTAACTGCCCATGATGATCAGAAGGGACACCCTCCTAAAGATTTTTGACAGGAGCAGGATGAAGTTGCTGCTTGATATCACAATGATGAGATATTTGTGGCCACTTGAGCCTCTGTGGCCAAATTTCCTGAGATTCCTAGCCTGCTGCAAAACAGGCTGAGCCCTCCACTCCTTCTTTATCTTCTGATACTTTTGCTCAACTTATGGATTTGCTTACTGTTTTAGCTAAAAGGTGCTCAGTTTCAAAAGAGGAAGTGCCTTCCATACTGGTGACTCATTCCTCAATTTCTAAAGAGGAGAAATTGTGTGACAAGGACCCCCCTTGGGTCTCAGCAACCCCTCAACTGGTGTTGACTAGAGCCTTGCTCGTGGATCACGGATCTGCACCCTCCCCCTTCTTGGCTCCTGTCCAAGCTCAGCCGCCCAATGATAGGAGATGTCTGGTGCATCTCTCACCTTTACAGAAGGCTGTTCAGTCCACCTTGGTGTAGGGAGATGACTTAGAAGGATTTCATGCCTATCCAGTAGAGACTATAGGCTTTGATGAACAGGGAAGAGAGATGCAAGAGTATCAGACTCTGTCTCTTAAGTCCCTGAAGGACCTTAAAACTGCTGTGGCACAGTATAGAGCAACAAAACCATTTACTCCCTCTGATTAGTATTTGGTTGCAAAGGCATGTTTGTCAGGCAGGGAATATTTGTTATGGAAGACAGATTTTGGGGGATAGATGCAAAGAGCAAGCTGAAAGAAATAGAGGAGGTGAACCAAATATGATTAATTTAGACATGCTTGTGGGCCAAGGAGAATACTCCTCCCAAGAGGCACAGATTTTTATATACCCAAGCTGCATATGGTCAGATCAGTGGAGAAGCATCAGGAACATGGTGTCGACTACCGTCAGCTGGAGCCAAAACAGAGCGAATTTCAAAAATACATCAGGGACCTGATGAGCCTTACCAAGATTTTGCGTCTAGATTGTTGCAGGCTGTGAGTTGATTGGTGCTAGATGAAGAGGTAGGGACTGTTTTGGTAAAACAATTGGTCTATGAAATTGTCAACTCTACCTGCCAAGCGGCCATTCATCCCTATCGTAAAAAAGGGGGGTTTAACAGATTATATTCGCTTGTGTGCTGATATTGGGCCTGCCTATATGCAGGGGATGGCCACGGCTGCAGCTTTACAAGGTGTTGGGAGCCGGCTGTGGAGGCCTGCCTGAGTGTTAGGGATCCAGGCGGGCTGCGGACCTTGAGACCACCAGGCTGGTTCAGGAGCTAAAGGCCCATTCCCTCCTCCTTTCTTTGTTGTTTAGCATTACCCACTGGCAGGGATTTTGATGATCTAAGCATGAAGATCTGAGAATATGACAAGCATGGCTGACTCTAGGGATCCAATGTTCCCGTTTCTCACAGACTGCGGTTTCGGCTTTAAACTTAACACAGTTCAAACTCAGATCACATTTGGGAGCCTTATACATGATACAAGCTTCTTTATAAGATTTAAAAATACATTTGTAGAATTAGTATATACATTTAGAGAGTTGTTTCCAGCTTTAGATGGTTATCTAGGGTTACCAGAAATGGCCCAGCACGAACTTTGGGCTGGGCCACATTCCTAAGGGCCCAGCGTCCATTTTGGGCCGGGCAGCATTCTTTTAATACAGTTCTTTAGTCACAATTAGTGTAAGTTTTTTCTATTTATAATAGAAACTGAATTTATTTTATTCATAGAAAGCATTTTAGAATAGGTCATGCTACGTCAGGGAATTATGTTAGTCCAAGCATGATCAAACATGATACTTTAAGGTTTTATAAGAATACAACTAACTTTTGAAATTTCATTGTTCCCACTTTCTACTAATTGTGATTTTGGCTTTAGTACAATTACAGTTTGTATTTGGGTTTTATTTTAGAAGATTTATTGCTGATGATCAGCCTTATATATCAGGATTCGGAATAAGAAACTTTTATAGAAATTATGATAGATACATAGATACATAGGATTTTAGAATAGCCATTTTGTTAAGAGATCATAATCAATTATTCCTGGAAATGGCCCAGCGTGATCTTTGGACTGGGCCACATTCTTTAGGAACAGGTCTGACCTATAAGAGTTTTTTTATAGTAGAGGTAAAGTTAGCACAGAATAAAAAGGTATTAGGATTTAAGTCAGTCATTAGGTGTTGGGTATGCATAAGTTTTAGAAGTTATTGATTATTAGGATTTTATGATATTAAAACTGCTGTATTGCTTTTGAGGAACATAAACCAAGCACAAGGAACAGTGAGATAATTTTGGGATTATCCTTCTTCATGCTTGGGGAAAACGCCTGGTGGGCGGGGATGCCCCTGACCCACCTGGCTTTGTGTTCATGTAAAACTCTTGTGATTTGATTAAGATTGTCCTTTCTCATACTAAGGAAAACAGGTGGGTGGGTGAGGACGCCCTCCACCCACCTGGCTTTGGGTTCACATAAAACTCTTGTGATTTGATTGGAATTGTCCTTCCTCATTCCTAAGGAAACGCCTGGTGGGTGGGGGGTGCCCCTCACCTACCTGGCTTTGTGCTCACGTGAAAGTCTTGTGATTTAACATATGAAAATTTGGGATAAAAGACTCACGGTTGGTCCCAATAAACGGCTTCTGCTCATTTCACTGAACAGTTGTCCACTTTCTTTCTTTCTCTTTGTATCTATCCCTCCATCTTTCTTTCAATATCTATCCCTACTACAGAATCGGCTTCTGCACTAGAAAGAGTCCAGTCTCTTTCTTTCTCCTTATTTCTCCAGAATATTCGCCGATGCTGCCCCACCTTCCAGGGACCCTCTAAATCTCTTTTTGGGGGCTGGCCCCCCGTAACAAGGTACTTCTCCCCACAAAAATTTTAATATAACGAGATCTAGTAATGGAGGAACTCAAGGCACCTGCTTCAACTATGGGCAAATAGGCCATTTCAGTAGGGAATGCCCCGTGTGTAATCCCAATTTGGGACCACCTCCCAGAAGGGGTCACCCTACATCTACATGCCCACGTTGCAAGTGAGATATTCACTGGGCTAATGAATGCCATTCTAAGATGGATGCAAACAGAAATCCCCTGTCAGGAAACTTCCAGAGGGGCAAGCCCCTGGTCCCTCAAACAATTGGGGCTATGTCCATTTGCCCCCCGCAGCCCATGCCCAACTTGCCTCCTCAGGGAAGTCATCAGCCCAGCGGTCAGTGATCTCTACCACGCCACCCCAGGGAGTGCCGGACTGGACCTCAGCTCCTCCTCCCACTTCGTATTAACCCTAGAAATGGGTCCACAGGTTATTTCCATGGGTGTGTATGGCCCATTCCCTGATGACATGGTGGGACTGTTACTGGGATGTAACAGCCTTTCCCTGAAGGGCTTCCTAGTTCTCCCAGGAGTCATAGACTCCAATTACACTGGTGAAATTAAAATTATGGGAAATGCTCCTCAGAATACTATTACACTCACTGTCAGCATGAAAACTGCCCAATTTGTGTTACTCCCTTTGAAGAAATTGGGACGTATTGTCTCCTCACAAAAGTGAGGGACTAATGCCTTTGGCTCTTCTGATCATGCATATTGGGTGCAAGCCATAGGGGAAAAGCAGCCTGAGTACAATCTGCATATAGAAGACAAGACCTTCTGAGGTTTATTAGATACTAGGGCTGATGATGTCTCTGTTATTAGTCAGGTTCACAGTCAACTTCTTGGCCTCTTCAGGAAGCAGTGACTTCTTGGCAAGGCATTGGCCAGTCTAAGTCTCCTCTGCAGAGTAACAGACTTTTGAATTGGAAGGCCATGAAGGAGTTTTTCAGCCCTATGTACTTCCTTTACTGCCGCTTAATCTTTGGGACCGGGGTGTCCTCCAAGCTATGGGGATATTTTTATACAGTCCCAGACCTCAGGTCACTTCACAGATGCTTGATCAAGGATTTTTACCAAACCAAGGATTGGGAAGGGTTAATCAAGGAATGCAGTATCCCTTAACCCCACCCATAAAAAATGGAAGGTTTGGTTTAGGTCACCCCAAGGCTTTTCATTAATGGCCAATGCTTTTCCTGAGCCGCTTTAGGAAACTGTAGATCCCATTACTTGGTTATCTGATGATCCTGTATGGATGGAGCAGTGGCCACTCTCTGGAGAAAAGCTTACAACAGCAACAGCGCTTGTTCAGGAGCAGCTTCAAGCCAGACACATTGAGCATTCCAACAGTCCTTGGAACACTCCTATCTTTGTAATTAAGAAAAAAAATCAGGGAAATGGCATTTACTACAAGATTGATGGGCAGTAAATCACCCCATGGAAATTATGGGGCTTCTGCAACCCAGCCTGCACTCATCAGTGGCCTTCCCTGCTGATTATCACTTGTTTGTTATAGATTTAAAGGATTGTTTTTCCTTTTTTTTTTTTTTTTTTTGAGTTGGAGTCTCACTCTGTCGCCCAGACTGGAGTGCAGTGGCCGCTCCTGGCCACTGCAGCCTCGACCTGCTGGGCTCTGGCAATCCTTCCACCTCAGCCTTCCAAGTAGCTGGAACTACAGGCACACACTACCACACACGGCTAATTTTTTGATTTATTGTAGAGATGAGGTCTCACCTGCCCAAGCGGGTCTCGAACCCGCAGGCTCAGGCAATCCACTCACCTCAGTCTCCCAAGGCGCGGGATTACAGGCTGAGCCACCAAAACCGACTGGATTGTTTTTTCACTATTCTACTTTTCCTTCAGGGTCAGAAATGTTTTGCTTTCCCTTTGCCTGCCATTAATTTTCAGTAATCAACTCAGAGATTTCAATGGAAAGTTTTGCCTCAAGGCATGATCAATAGCCCCACCTTATGTCAAACTTTTGTAGTCAGAGCCTTGCAGCCTGTCCGATCATATTTTCCCAAGGTTTATGTCACCCATTACATGGATGATATTCTTGTTCATCCTGATGAAGAACAATTACAAGAGGTTTTTTTTTTTTTTTTTTTAGTTGGAGTCTCACTCTGTCACCCAGACTGGAGTGCAGTGGCTGCTCCCGGCCACTGCAGCCTCGACCTGCTGGGCTCCGGCGGTCCTTCCGCCTCAGCCTTCTGAGTAACTGGAACTACAGGCGCACGCTACCACACCCGGCTTATTTTTGATTTATTGTAGAGATTAGGTCTCGCCAAGTTGCCCAGGCGGGTATTTTTTAAACTACAAATTTCTCTCCATAATGCTGGTCTTATCATTGCCCCAGAGAAGGTGCAGTGGACATCTCCCTATGAATATCTTGGGAGAATTATATACAGATGCAAACTCCAGATGCAGAAACCACAAATCAGAACTAATTCTTTTTTTTTTTTTTTTTGAGTTGGAGTCTCACTCTGTCGCCCAGACTGGAGTGCAGTGGCAGCTTCCAGCCACCGCAGCCTCGCCTGCTGGGCTCCGGCGATCCTTCCTCCTCCGCCTTCCGAATAGCCGGAATTACAGGCATGCACTACCACGCCCGGCTGATTTTTTGATTTATTGTAGAGATGAGGTCTCGCTGCCCAGGCGGGTCTCGAACCCACCGGCTCAGGCAATCCACTCACCTCAGTCTCCCAAAGGCGCGGGATTACAGGCTGAGCCACCGAGCCCGGCTCAGAACTAATTCTTTAACCAACTTGAATGATTTCCAAAAGTTGTAAGGTGACATTAACTAGTTGCACCCTTCTCTTGGAATTACTACTGCACAGCTAACACCTCTCTTTGATATCTTAAAAGGTGATTCTGACCCTCAATCTCCATGGCACCTCCCCCCTGAGGCTCGATCTGCATTCCAATCAGTACAAGAGGCGATCGCAGCACAGCAGGTCTCTCGCATCTCTGTTACTGAGTCTTGGTCACTGCAAATTTTGCCTACATCTTATCTACCCACAGGAGTTTTGTGGCAACAAGGACCAGTGGAATGGCTGCATTTGCCTGCCTTCAATGACGCACTGTGACCCCATATTATGAATCTGTCACCCTCCTCATTACTAAGGGCCAACGGCGAGCCAGGGAGCTTTTTGGCCATGAGCCTGATTTAATTGTAGAACCTTACACTGCTCGCAAGTGACTTAGCTTTGGGAGACATGGCCTGCATGGCAGTTGGCTGTAGCCAACTTTACTGGGCGAGTGGACTTCCACTATCCTCCTTCTCGACTTCTTACTTTTGCATTCTTTTATTTTTCCTCAGGTTACCAGTGCTCAACCTCTGCAAGATGCTGATTTGGTTTCTACAGATGGTTCCTCTCCTGAAACAGTGCTCACTGTCATTAACGGTGTTGTTTCTCATTTTCAGACAGATTATGAATCTGCTCAATGAGTCGAGCTCTTTTCAGTTTGTCAGGTCTTTTCAGATCTCCCTAAAAGACGTTTTAATCTTTACACTGACAGTCATTTTGTTGCAGGAGTGCTGTGTCATTTGGAAACTTCTAGTCTTCATACCGTCCCTTCCTCCTCCCTCCTGATGTAATTGCTCTTTGACAGACCATTCAATTGCATATTTGGGCTTGCACAGAGCCCTTTTATGTTGCTCATATTTGTGCTCATTCTGCTCTTCCTGGTCCGTTATCCGAAGGCAATGCCCTTACTGATAAGGCTACACGATTTTTTGCTTTCCCTTTAATATCCCCTGTTTCTGAAGGTACTACTTCTCATGCCCTCCATCATCAGAATGTCCAGAGTTTATGTAGCCAATTTTCATTGTCTGGAGAAACGACTAGACAGATAGTAAAAGACTGTTATTTGTCCTCAGTTTCACTCCCCTCCTGCTGAGGGCGTGAATCCCCAAGGTCTGTTGTCAGGACACTTATGGCAAATGGATGTCACACGCATCCGTTCTTTTGGAAAGTTGGCTTATGTGCATGTTGCAGTGGACACATGCTCTGGATTTATTTTTGCCTCAGCCTGATCAGGCAAAGAGGCTTGATATGTTATAACCCACTGCTTTGCAGCTTTTGCTGTCATGGGTATTCCCAAATCTATCAAGACTGACAACAGCCCTGCCTATGTTGGTAAGTCTTTTGCCCACATTTGCTCCACATTTCAAATTTCTCATACTACCGGAATCCCCTATAATCCACGGGGGCAAGGTATAGTGGAGCATGCCAATAGAATGCTCAAAATGCAATTACAAAAATTAAAAAGGGGGGAATATACACATTCCTCCCCACATGCACTATTGGCTCATGCATTAGTAATTCTTAATTTTCTTAATCTGGATAATGAAGGGGTATCAGCTGCAGAATGCTTTTGGCATCCTTCTCCTAAAGCAGAGGCTTTGGGTCGCTGGAAGGATCCTTTGACAGGCCAGTGGCAAGGACCTGATCCGGTGCTCATCTGGGGACGAGACAGAGCTTGTGTTTTCCCTGGGAATGCAGAAGGACCCCAATGGCTTCCGGTGCAATTCGTCCGACTCTACACAGGTCCCCAGCTCCAGATGTAATCTCACTAATTGTGTCTCTCCTTGAAATAGAGGACAGCAAGTTGTGGTATTGCATCAACCCTCTTTTGTTATGATACCTGTAAATATTTCTGTGCTGTAGTATCAGGACTCTGGCTGGCATGTGCTTTCTCAAATGTCCAACCTGTTTGATCACCAGTGAAGATGTATTGGACTTTTATTTGATGGTATTATTGCATTGGTTATACTGATTGCAGAAGCCACCACCTCAGCAAAGGCTTTGACTCAAGAAATCCACACTGCTCAGTAAATGGACAATCTGGCTAAGAATATTTCCACGGTTCTATTCAGCCAAGAAACCATTGACGTTAAATTGGAGGAACGACTCAACGCATTGGAGGAAACGGTCCTGGTTCTTGGAGACCAGGTCGCTGCTTTAAAGACTCAGGTTATGTTATGATGTCATGCAGAGTTCCAATGGATTTGTGTAACCTCTAAGCCTTATAATGGTTCTGAATGGCATTGGGATCCGGTTAGAAATTATTTGCTGAGAATTTGGTCTTCTAATAATGTTTCTTTGAATATTGCTCGATTACATCAAGACATTGTAAAAATTTCTACAGCTGGGTTACCTTTATTGCCTGCTAGCTCATTGGCTAATGATATTCTTGGCAAAATTAAGCAATTGGTATCATCACATAGCCTATGGTCTACAGTATATTCTTTAATAGCGTTAGGAGTGCTGATTTTATTTTACTGTTTTGTCTCCCAGTCTGCATCTGGGCAGGAGGACGAGTCATCAGACAGCTCCAAATAGAAGTCCATAAACTGTGCTTAAAAGAAAAGGAAAAAGAGGAGACGAAGAAAACCAGAGCATAAACTAACAAGGTCCTTATGTTTTCTGGCTTGTGTGCAAGGAACCAAGCCTACATTTCCTTTGTCTCCCCTGACCTTTTGGTTGCATTTCTATGGATAGCTAAGCGGCACCAAGTCTGACCCAGAAGCTGCTTATCCTAAGTGATTGCCTTGTTTAGCATAGATGCTAAGATATGCATAGTTTAGTCATTGATACTTATCCTGCTTGTGTGATTTAATTTAGACATCAACATATATCCTATTTGTGTGATTTCACCCTCCTTTGTGTGATTTTTGTCCAATATAAGAGGAAGGCGGTGAAAATAAATTTGCTCTCTCTCCCTCTCAGCTACCTGGGAGAGAGCCCTTCCAATCCTGCTGTTCTTTCTCTTTCTTTTATTATTCCCTCAGGCCCTGCTCAGTGGAGGCTGGGACTCCTCAACTTTGTTTCTCAGAAAGAGAAACAAAGAGGGAGGTATCACACTTCCAGACTTTAAACTTTATTGTAAGGCTATAATAATCAAAACAGCCTGGTGTTGGTATAAGAACAGGCATATTGCCAGGCTCGGTGACTCAGCCTGTAATCCCACACTTTGGGAGGCTGAGGTGAGTAGATTGCCTGAGCCGGCAGGTTCGAGACCCGCCTGGGAAACTTGGCGAGACCTCATCTCTGCAATAAATAAAAAAATTAGCCGGATGTGGTAGCGCACACCTGTAGTTCCAGCTACTTGGAAGGCTGAGGTGGAAGGATCATCGGAGTCCAACAGCAGGTTGAGGTTGCAGTGGCCGGGAGCAGCCACTGCACTCCAGTCTGGGTGACAGAGTGAGACTCCAACTCAAAAAAAAAAAAAAAAAAAAAAAGAACAAGCATATAAACCAATGAACAGGATAAAAATTCCTGAGGCAAAACCTCATTTTTTCCTCAATCAACTCATCTTTGACAATGCCTCCACTAACAACCACCGGGGAGAAGAGAACTTGTCCAGTAAATGGTGCTGGGAAAATTGGCTGACCACATGCAGAAGATTAAAACAAGACCCCTACCTATCACATACACAAAAATCAACTCTAAATGAATCAAAGACCTGCATCTAAAACCTCAGGCTATAAGAGCCTTAGAAAATGCAGGAGACACTCTTATGGAAATTGGAACTGGCAACCAAATCCTTATCAAATCTTCAAGTACCCGTGCCATAAGAGGTAAGATAGTTGAGTGAGATCTCATAAAGCTGAAAAGATTCTGCAAAGTCAAGGAAACCATCAAGAGAGTAGAGAGACAGCCCACAGACAGGGAAAAAATATTTGCTAACTGTATAACTGACAAAAGCCTGCCTAACTTCCAGGATCTACAAGGAATTCAAACATGCCAAAAGGAAAAAACAAACAGCCCTATTAAAAAGTGGACAAAAGATATGAATAGACACTTCTCCAGAAAAGACATAGAAGCAGCCAATAGATACATAAAAAATGCTTAGCCTCACTAATCATCAAAGAAATGACAATTAAAACTACCTAACTCCAGTCAGGATGACCATCATCAATAACTCAAGAAACAACAGATGCTGGAGAGGATGTGAGGAAAAGGGAACACTTCTACACTGTTGGTGGGAGTGTAAACTAGTACAACCTCTGTAGAAAATAATGTGGTGATTCCTAAAAGATCTAAAAATCAACTTCCCATATGACCCAGCAATCTCCTTTCTCGGAATATACCTGCAGGAACCCAAGTCATTTTATAATAAATACACACCTGTGCATACATGTTTATTGCAGCACTATTCACAATAGTAAAAACACGGAACCAACCTTGTTGCCCATTGAAAGTAGACTGGATTTTTTAAATGTGATACATATACATGATGGAATATTATGGTGCAATAAAGAAGGACAAAATTATGAACTTCACAGCAACTTGGATGGATTTAGAGTCTATAATACTCAATGATCCATCACAGAAACAAAGAACTGTGTACCACTGTTCTCACTCATAAGTGGACCCTGAACAATTATCATAATACTACAAAAAGGAATTAGCAGTGGTGGGAAACTGCCAGGGGGTGGGGCATACTTCATCAATAAGGGTACCTGATCTATAACCAGGGGAAGTGGGACCAAAGTGAGGCCCAAACTTTACTTGTACAATGACTATTTGTATACTTATCCGTGCATTGTATCCTACACCTTTAAAATAAAATTTTTTTAAAAGGCCAGGCATGGTGCTCAGCCTGTAATCCCAGCACTTTGGGAGGGCAATGCAAGAGAATTGCCTGAGCCCAGGGGTTCGGAGACCAGTCTGGGCAACTTGGTGAGACCTAATCTCTACAATAAATTACAAAAACTAGCCAGGCATGGTGGCATGCATATATAGTTCCAGCTACTTAGAAGGCTGAGGCAGAAGGATTGTCTAAGCCCAGCAGGCTGAGGTTGTGGTGGCCATGAGCAGTATGCCACTGCACTCCAGTCCAGGAGACAAGAGTGAGAATCCAACTCAAAAAAAAAATTTTTTTTTAAAGAAAACAATACATTTCAGGCTGGTCACAGAGGTTTAGGCCTGTAATTCCATCACTCTGGGAGGCCAAGGTGGACGGATTTCTTGAGTCTAGGAGTTCAAGACCAGCCTGGGCAACATAGCACAAAAAAAAATTAAAAAATAAGCCAAGTATTGTGGCGCACTCGTGAAGTCCCAGCTCCTCGGGAGGCTGAGGCAGGATTGTCTGATCCCAGCAAGTCAAGACTGCGGTGATCTGTGATCTGCACTCCAGTCTGGGCAACAGAGTGAGACTCTGACTCAAAACAATGCATTTCAGATTTCTGGGGTGGGGGGGTGGCAACTAAAGAAAAGCAGAGCAGCAATCAGTGCACATGATTACTGGTGTTTTCATTTTTCTAATTGTTGCTTTTAAAATACATGCAAAGCAAGATACATATAAAGCAAATGAAAATAAAAATCGGTTCAAAAGATACTCTTCACTGTATCCTTTCCAAAATAAGTCCCCATTGACGATGTTTTTCATAAAACTCATAGTGAATTGTTTCCTGTCTCTGTGTCATTCTCATTTTGTTTATTTACCTCCTGGTGTTTCTGTTTTGTAAACCACTGAGAGGCTCTGTGTACCTTAAGACCAAGCTTTAATAAATTGTATTTGCCATATATACATATATACCACTCTGAAATGTCTTTCCATTTAATTTTTTTTTTTTTTTGAGTTGGTGCCTCACTCTTTCACCCAGGCTGAAGTGCAGTGGCACACACGCTCACAGCCACTCCAGCATCAACCTGCTGGGCTCTGGCGATCCTTCCGCCTCAGCCTTCTGAGTAGCCAGAACTACGCACGCTACCACACCCGGCTATTTTTTATTTTATTGTACAGACGAGGTCTCACCAAGTTGCCCAGGCTGGTCTTGAACCCGCGGGCTCAGACAACCCACTCACCTCAGCCTCCAAAAGTGCTGGGATTACAGGCTGAGCCACCAAGCCCGGCCCTAATGTTTCTTTTGTAATTTCTTTTTTTTTTTTTTTAGTCAGAGTCTTACTCTGTTGCCCAAGCTAGAGTGCAGTGGCACACTCACAACCACTGCAGCCTCGACCTGCTGGGCTCAGGTGATCCTTCCACCTCAGCTTTCCAAGTAGCTGGAACTACAGGCACACGCCACCACCATGCCCAGCTAATTTTTTGATTTATTGTAGAGTCAAAGTCTCACCAAGTTGTCCAGGCTGGTCTTGAACCCCTGGATTCAAGCAATCCTCTTGTCTCAACTTCCCAAAGTACTAGGATTACAGGCTTGAGCCACCGCACCTGGCCGCTTTTTTAATTTTTTGAACGATATTTTGTATTTTGCAAGGTACAAGTCTTTTGCCGACTTGCTTAAGTTTATTCCTAAGCATTGTATTATATTTGATGCCATTGTAAATGGAATTGTCTTCTTAATTTCCTTTCTGTGTAATTATTTGATGGAAGATAGAATTGAAACTGATTTTTTGTATTTATTTTTTTCTTGCAAACTTCCTGAATTTGTTGGTCAGTTATAACTTTTTTGTGGTTCTTTAGGGTTTTCTACATATATTTCCATGGTGTGTACAGAGATAGTTTTACCTCTTTCTTTCCAATTTGCATGCATTCCTTTACTTTTTCTTGTCTAGTTGCTCTGGTCAGGACTTCCAGTATGATAATGAATAGAAGCGTCAAAAGCCAGCATCCTTTCTTATTCCTGATCTTAGAGGCAAAGTTTTTAGTCTTCTCCATTAAATAGGATGTGTTAAATTAAATAAACAGATGGTCATTAGCCTGAAATAGTCTTTACACTTTGATTTTCTTGTAACAAACCACAGTCTAACTTAAACCAAAAGCTAATTTAGGCATGTATTTTTTTGTATCAGCCAGCTTCAGCCAATCATAAGCAGCAGAGTTTAAGCCAGTACCAGGTAGCCAACAACCAGACCATGTACAAATAAGGCAAACACCTAGCTGTAATCAGTCACCCTATTTCTGTACTTTGCTTCCATGTTTAGACTAGAACAACTCACTGTCCGTGTCACAGAGCAAAGCTCTCTTAACCACCTCTGGCTCTTGAGTGCTGCCTGATTCGTGATCTGTTCTTTGCACAAATAACTCTGCTAAATTTATTTTGTTTAAAGTTTTTCTTCTAACAGATATTAGCTATGAGCTTTTCAAATATGGCCTTTATTATTTTGAGGTATTCCTAATATCCCTAAGAGTATCAGACTTTTGTTGGAAGTGTAACCACTTCTCTCTAAAGACTTGCTTCACTGTGATTTTCAATCCAGTAGTCAGGAAACAAAAGTCCTCTTCAGATTGAGAAATCCTTTACATCAGAGAAACTTCCATTTCAAAAGTTAAGAGTACTGGATTGGGCTGTCTTCATTGTATAATAAAAGTCAAAGTATATCCTTTCTCTATTCTCTGAAAAGCTGTCTGACCCCAGAGATGAACACAGGTGGCCAGCCTGATTTCCCAAACACACATAAATTTTATAAAAGAAGCAGGGTCTGATCTTTATAGAAGTACAGGAAGTGCTAGGAAAATGTCACGCAAAATCCATAGGAGAAAAATTAGACCTGATGGTGAGATTGTAGGGCCTGTGGGCTGAGAAGAGGTTCCTGGTACAGGTATTACAGGGAAGTAAAGGGAGCAGTCAGGTGTCAGCCTGGAGTGATCTGGGGTCACAGAGGAGGTGCCACTCTCTTTACAGATCGTCACCTGAGCTGATGCTCACCTTCTGTAGAGGTTCAGGGCCATCTCCTGGGTCGTCCACTTTGCATATCTCACTGTGAGACCTCAGAGCTGGCAGGGATGTCTGAAGAAGGAATATGGTCCAAATTCCAGGTCAGGCTCAGTTGGTCACCTCCCTCTGTTTGTCCACAGAGTCAGTGATTCAGCTTTTCATCCAAGTCAGCTACACCACAGTCACAGAGGAGAAGAACTTCGTGGTCCTGACTTGCCTCACAAATGACACTGGAGCTTCCATTCAATGGATCTTCCATGACCAGAGTCAACAGGTTACAGAAAGGATGAAACTGTCATAGGACCACAGTGTGCTCAGCATTGACTCTATCAGGTGGGAGGACACCAGAGAGTTTCAGTATGAGGCTTCCAGGCTTGTCAGCAACTACCTGCTCTTCAGAGCACAGGACCCTGATGCCCTCTGCTCTCTGGTCCAAAGCAAAGTTCCTTCTGTTCCGAGATGAAAATGGATCCTCTCTCTCATATGACTTCCTCCCAAATCCTGAGTCTCAACTAAGGGGTAAATGTCTTAAATCTCAGTCATTTCAGAAGAAAGGATGTCCCAGTTCCTCCTCCTCCCTTACAGACACTGTCTAGATCCTTCTTTGACAGAATCATGGGGCATTTGGAGCAGACATAGGCTTGGCCCACAGGTAAAGGCATGTCCTGCTGGACCACCCAGGAAACAAGAATAGTGACTACTATCAAGATAAAGAGGGGCTGCAAGTACTGACGGCACCCCTCTCTAGCAGGTGATGGATCCCTGAAGGTATGAAAAGGTTATCCAGTTAGCTGGGCACTTACTCTGAGGTCAAGTAGATTCCAGGTCAAAGAGCACACCTCTCAGGGGACACACACTGAGGGACCTCCAACATTCCCATGTGGTCTGTTCCAACCCAACCAAAGGGTCGGCACTAAAGCCAGATTCCAACACCTGCAGGTGGATCACATTGAGGACCATACACAACCACACTTTCCTCCCAGTCTGGGAGGAAAAAAAATCAGACTGTTCCCTTGGTGTACTTCACAACAGCACCAGGTCTGATTGCCGAGATACCAACACGTCCGGAATTCTCAAGGCCTGCTCAATTATCTAAAGACACCAGGATGTATCAAAGTTCTCACAGGATCCATTCTTCTCTACCTGACTCCCTCATTTACCATAAACACCCTGAGGAGTGGAAACCCTGAAAGCCTCCCATGCCAGGCACTGGCACTTTCCAAAGCTGTGTGCCCAGCACCTCCCCTGTCCACACAACCTCACTTTCCTTCCCACAAGTGCAAATCGTCCCCTCACTGCAGGGGGGCGCTGGTGAGTGACGGGTTAATGTTAAGGAGGCACATCACAGAAAGAAAAATTAAAATTCAGAGTAACAGCAGAAGTAGGATTTGCATGTCAGAGGTAATTTTTAAAAATTCATCTGAACTTATCATATAAATAAATATCTGTTCCAATTTTCTTAGGGATGTGATGTAACCATATTATCATCCTCCCGACATCTGCATTCATGGAAAACAATTAAAGTGCGCCCATGAATCCAGGTTGTGGTCTGAGATATCATTTGTTTTCAAATTATTCTCACCATTTAAAAAACCACTGCTCCTAGAAACACAGATGAGTTTATATCTTGAAGCAGGAGAAACCGTGGAGGCTCAAAATTTCTATAAATGTCATTTGCAAGGAAGATTTCAAAACATTACAGGGAGTACTGAAAACAGGAAGAAATCTAAAGGGATCCTCACTGGTCAAGGGTCATAATTTGGGCACCAAAATGTAATTGCAAGGGCTACATAAATGTTTATAAGACTAGATGAAGGATATAACATTCAAAAACAGAGTAAATCATTAAGTCCAAGTGAATCAGTCAAAAATAAAGGATTTTTGGAAAGCCTGGAAATGTAGAGAATAGAAAAAAAATACAGAAGTATTACATTTAAATATGAAAGCAATAGGCTGGATACATATAAGCTCAACTGTAAAGTCTTAAAAGACCAAATTCAGTAGAAAGAACACACCTGGGTATTTGTTTTTTACATCATATAATTAACACATACTATGGAGAAGTTTCCATATCAGTATCTAAAAAGATTCCTTGTTTGTTATTTATCTGCATCATATCCGATTATGTAGAATTACATAGCATGCTTAAATATCATTACATTATGCTAATAAAATATAGGACTTTTCAATATTCTGCTGTTAAAACATCACTACAATGAGTAACCACAATTAGGTGCTATTTTTCATGAGTGCATGATAAATTCCTCAAAGTAGTGTTTGGGATGCAAGCAGGATGTATATTTTTAATTTTTTCAAGTATTTACAAATTTCACTTCACACGGTTTGCACAAACTTTCACGTCCCATAGAAAAATTAGAGTGTAATTATTGCCACAGTCAGTCCCACATAATGTGTTATCAAATGATATTTTGGGGCATTTGAAGTCACTGGACTGTGTTATAACCTTCACTATTCCAGGACAATATCTAGTCCATTTCTCCTGTATGTGTGAGGATGAGTTTTGCTCATATGTCTATGAGTCATTAATTTTTTTCTGTAAATTATTCATATATTTGCCCCCTTTTCTTTGGTTTTTTAAATTTTATGTGAGTACATAAAATTTTTATATTTTATTTTTATTTTTGCCAACTCTCTCCTTAAGAGGAAATTTTCATGTAATTCCTCTCCTGTTTTTTTTTTAAAACTATCTTTCTTACCTCTTTGAATATGCACTGAGTTTACTATGGCACACATGTCCCAGTTACAATGCTCTATGCTCAAATGAACATCATTTCTTTTTAGAGATATTCTCCCTATTTATTACCTAGGTTGACATCTACTGTGTCAGAAGTGAGATCTGGGAAAGACCACTATCCGAAAAAGTAAGTAATTCTTGAAACCAGTGTGCAGTGTTCACATGAGCCCTTTGAACTCTCCCTTCCACACTCTTCCTTCTCTGTCCTGGTGAGTCTTCTCTCAACCAAGTCTCTTTTAGGTAGCAGTTCTTTATTTGGAATCTGATTTGGAAAAGGCTGCCTTAATCAAGACAATACATACCTCCTGAAATGATACAAGACATTTTATCTTTTGTGGCAAGTTCTTCCTGCTAGAAAGACAAGTGTCTTTCTGAATGAACTACTCTAGTTTCTACATAATTTACATCTGTCTGTGAGGCATGTCTAAACTGGTGAAATCAGTTTGGTCTTCTCGCCAAATTTAATATATTTTTTAATCTGCATGCTTGAGTTAACATTTCGGTGAGTGCTCTCATCCTGTTTTTGTTTTTAATTTGGTTTGATTTTTTTCTCTTGTTTTTTTCTGAAAATCTTTCCAGAGAAAACATAAACACGCTAAATGGGGGAAGAGGCCCACAAGATAATTATTTAAAAGCCATTAGGGTCATTGCTACCAATTAAAATACTAGTCTAGGCCAGGCATCATGACTCGCCTGTCATCCCAATACTTTGGGAGGTTGAAGTAGGAGGATTGCCTGAGCCCAGGAGTTCAAGACTAGCCTGGGCAACTTAGCGAGACCACAACTCTACAATAAATCCAAATTAGCCAGATGTGGTAGCATACATCTGAGTTCCAGCTACTTGGAAGGTTGAGGTGGAAGGATCACCTGAGCACAGCAGGTTGAGGCTGTGGCAGCCATGAGCATGCCACTGAACTCCAGCCTGGGTGACAGACTAAGACTTCAACTCAAAAATAAAATACTAGTCTAAACTCCTAACATTTCTTTACAGGATTTATAGAATTTTTTGAGAGATTAATAAAATGGAGAATGAGACTCTCAAATATTAAGGCAAGGCACATTTTCTTTGATTCTAGATGACTACATTTTGTGGTTCTTCTTGTGGACATTTTAAAACTGAGGGGCAAGCTTACATCAAAGAAAATTCAGAGTACAAATGTTCATTATTCAAACTCTCTTTTGAAAAACCCTCACAGTAGAGTCAACATGTAGTCTTCTAAGTTCTCTTTCTATTTTTATCTCTCCATTTTTTTTCTCTGTCTGCTTTGAATCTGCTGACATTTCTACTGAATCAAGATAAAACTCACTGCTTATGACATTCCAGCCAAGATTTTTTTTTTTTTAAATCTTAAAGGACTTTCAAATTAGTGGCTATACAAATTACAAAAACCCTATGATAACCAACAAGCTAGACACCTTTAGGAAATATAAATTTAGGTTTGTCTGACTAACCTGGGGTGATGGAGCACAATTTAAAAATTAATAATCTAAAAAAAGAATTAGATGAATGCTTATAAAAACTTAGACTCTTGGATCAAATAGCTCAAAATCTTGTACTCGAATAATGATATAAGGTATGTCTGGCATAAAAATATTACTTTTTCTGCCATACAGAGGCCAAAAATTCAGGAAAAACTTCAAAATTATTTTTTACCCACACATTTGCTAATTAAGAAAACCAGACCAGCAAAGAAAAGATAATTCCATTACTAGTTCAAGGCTACTGATAGATTTCGTTTTTCTTATACAATGCAGCCAGTCCTAGCTAAAATGTAAACAATTGAGATTTAACACTAAACTCATTTCAAAATGAAAAAAGGGGAGGAGGAAAGGATGATTTAAAAAATTAAACTACTACTTACATAGGCCACTTATGTACCTAATCCTGACTTGTATCCCACATCTTCAAAATTTTTAAAACTGAAAAAAATTAAATTACTATGAAAACTGCTTTACCCAAAATTTTTCTCCACAGCCTTCATTAGATTACTGACTGGGGCAAATAAGGTTTAGCTATTTGAATAGACTCCAATTTGTCAGAAGTATAATTTGGATCCAGCTGCCTATTAAAAACCAATGAGTTTATATTACTATCGCATAACTAAAATTCTAAAATGAAAACTGCAAAATCTTTATTTGTATATGTGCATCCATGCTTAGGTGTTTTTACACATGTACATATGCGTTATATTGTATATTGTGTCCACATAGCAAAATCTGATGTCATTGGTCAGAAATCTATTCAAATTCCCTTGGATCATTGAGTGCAGAAATGATGCTTTTACCCTTGTATATAGGCAGGAAGGAGGACGGGGACCACCTAACAGTGAGGGGTCAGACCTGACTTGCTCCCAGGGTACTAAGATTCACTCCCCATCTCTAACTTTTGAGTGGTGTCACAACCCCAAGGAGCACCTGGACAGGCAACCTCTGTCCTTCCTCTTCTCACAAAAACACCTGACTTGGTACAGACCCTGGATTCTCCACTCCAGGTAAAGTGACCACCAGGTGAGGACGGAGAACCACTTAACCACAAGAGAAGTCAGGAGGTGACTCCTTCCTGAGGAACTGTGATGACGGGGACACCTAGCTTTGATCCCCTGAAAACATCTCACCCGACCAAGAAGTTGAAGAAAACCAGGGGAACTTCCCATGCAGGAGGGGACAAAATAACCCAGGACTCACCTTTGTTTCCATTTCAGAGGGGCTGAGGATCCATGGGAACTCCCCTCCCCTAACAGAGAAACCAGAGATCCCCAGGCAGAGTCGCCAGATGACAATTGCTTTCGTTTCTGGGCCCTCTGGGGAGGCCTGGAGCAGATGAGACAGCACCCCCAGTGATAGAAAGAACACAGGGCACTCTGGGGACAAACTACCGGGCCAGTGTCCTCAAACTACAGCCTCCTGAGATCCCTTTCCAGACTCTTCTTTT
Organism: Cephalopachus bancanus; assembly: GCA_027257055.1. Taxonomy (NCBI): domain Eukaryota; kingdom Metazoa; phylum Chordata; class Mammalia; order Primates; family Tarsiidae; genus Cephalopachus; species Cephalopachus bancanus. The sequence continues at coordinate 5,855 of JAPVLO010004702.1, read as the reverse complement.
GAAACCTCGGAGGCAGATAGCTCCTTCTGAGGGCGCCCATCCTCCTGGTGGACATTTCTCCCAAATCTGGACCAGGAGTCCTGCAGACAACTCCTGACCTCCTTGGACTCACCCTGCACTGATGGAACTGGGCAGCCTGGGGCCCACAGTGACCAGGACCCGGGCTGACCTGACCTTTCAGCCTGGCGATCAGAGCTCACCTCTGCCCAAGGGTCAGAGCCACCTCACACCACGGGGAGCCTGGTCAGCATCCCTGGGGCAGCCTCTGGCACTGAACTCAGTTCTCCTCTTGCCCTCCAGGGGGCAGCATGGGGACACACAGACAACTCTCAGGAAATGGATCACCCTAGACATGAGCCTCACTATGGTTAAGGAGGTGTAGATGGAGCCTGATTTCCATCCCTATATGGGTCTTTCCCACCTACCTGCCTGCTCATTCCTGGGGCCCATGAAGTCCCTGGTCTGCCAGGGGTCCCTGCGCAGCTCCCCACTCCCTCCTGTACCACTCGCGGGGAAGACAGGGTGACCATAGAGGACACCCAGGATGGTAAGGGAGAACATGGACAGGCCCTGAGCCACAGCTCAGCCACCAGTCATAGAAAAGGAGAGTCCCTGTAAAGCCATCCCCTAAGGACAACAGAGCCCAGAGCCACCTGACCCTCTACCACAGGCCTCTCTTCCGAGACAAGCAGGATACCTCCCCATCCTCACCCAGGAACTACAGCTCTTCCTGAGATCCCCAGGCCTGAGTGTCTCTCCCTGAGTCAGAGGTTAGGCTAGTGACACTGGATAGGGGGCAAATCCCTACCCTGTCATCACTCAGTGATTCCTTTTCTATCCTCCAGAGCCAACCCTCTTGAATCCTGCTAAGTGTAAACCCGCCTTTCCAGAGTACTAGAGAACAGCTGGATATCTGAATCACAAAAAGAAATATCCCCCCACTTTGGGAGTCCCCAGATTATGTCTATATGGTGCTGACATAACCAACAGGGTCAATGCAAAGGTGGTAGATCATCCTCTCAAGAGACAGGGAATCCCATCAATCCTGCTTCTCAAAGTGTAGTTGAGGAAGTGAAATGAAGACAGAATAGAAAGAGGAAGCGGGGACAAAGAAGGCAGAAATAAGAAGGGAGGGAACAGAGAGGAATCTTGAGCCCAGACCTCACCCATGACCCATGTGACCGGGGAAAGGGCTCCTGCCCCAGGGAGGAGGTTCTGTGCAGAAGAAGGAGGGACAGCAGAGCTGACCTGTGGAGCAGTGGTGCTCAGAGCGTTTCTAGAGCCGAAGCTCTTCTCCACAGAGAAGGACAGAGCAGGCAGCAGAGGCCATGGAGCCCCCCTCAGCCCCTCCCCACAAAGACTGTGTCTCCTGTCAGGGACTCCTGCTCACAGGTGAGAGGGGAGGATTCTCGGGGAGGGGGCAGGAGGAGGCAGCACAGAGACTTGCTGGAGTCTTCTGGGGAGGATGGGGCTCTGAGAGAGGACAGAGGGCTTCTGTTGGAGCCTGAATAGGGGAGAGGGCACCAAAGATAAAGGGGTCACAACAGGCAACTCTCAGTATACCAGAATTTACAAAGGGGGAGGGAAGTCTAAAGTTTTCTGTTTTCCTGGTGAATCATCGCTAGCCTCTGCATTTGGAATATTGATAAGAACTGAATCAGAGTAACACTTCAAAGAAAAATATAATAGGATATTAAACATTGTCCTTCAGAAATTGGGAAATAAGCACCAGGACATGGAGGTCCCTGGAAAGTCTCCTAACTCATCCACAGGTGTCTGCAGCCTGACCCAAGCACTGGGGTGCAACCAAGATCAGACAAGTCCCTGCTCTCATGGAGCTCTCGTTCTCTTGGGGAAGAAGACAGACAAGCAAAGAGATCTAGAATGTGAGATCAGGTATTGACAAGTGCCATGGAGGGAACAGAGCAGTGAAAGGTCAGAAAGGGAAGACTCAGGGTCTCTAGATGGGGTAGTCAGGGAAGTGGTCTCCCAAGGACACCCCTGGTGTGAGCAGGAACTGAGGGCAGTGGGGGGTGAGCCCTGCAGATACCTGGGGAAGAGTATTCCAAACAGAGGCGATGACAAGGGCAGGGTCACTGAGAGAATGGAAGTCATGCTGCTGACCTTGGCCTAGGAGGACACACAAACACACACACACACATACACACACACACACACACACACACACACACACACACACACACTCAGACCCCCAAGACTGAGGAGTGAAGAGACCTGCTCAGGACCCAGGCCCCATCTCTCCAACCCAATACACAGGTCTTAATGTTGACTGATTCTTTTTTTTTCTTTTGTTTTCTTTTTTTTTTTGAGTTGGAGTCTCACTCTGTCGCCCAGACTGGAGTGCAGTGGTTGTTCTCGGCCACCGCAGCTTCGACCTGCTGGGCTCTGGCGATCCTTCCGTCTCAGCCTTCCAAGTAGCTGGAACTACAGGCGTGCACTACCACGCCCGGCTAGTTTTTGATTTATTGTAGAGATGAGGTCTCGCCAAGTTGCCCAGGCGGGTCTCGAACCCGCGGGCTCAGGCAATCCACTTACCTCAGCCTCCCAAGGCGCGGGGTTACAGACTAAGCCACCGAACCCGGCATGTTGACTGATTCTTTTGCCTCCCTTCTAGTCTTACTTTTAACCTTCTGGAACCTACCCACCACTGCCCAACTTGCTATGGAATCTGTGTCATTCACTGTTGCAGAAGGGAAAAATGTTCTTTTACTTGTCTGCAATATTTCAGGGAATATTCAAGCCTATCATTGATACAAAGGGGAATGGGTGGAAGGGAGTCTTCTCATTGCGTTATATATAATAAACACTCAAGTAAATCTCCCAGGGCCTGCACACAGAGGTTGAGAGGTTATATACCCCAATGGATCTCTGCTGTTCCAGAACGTCACCCAGAAGGACACAGGATACTACACCGTAAAAATCGTAAGCACAAACTATGACACTGACCAAGTATCTGGACAATTCCATGTATACTGTGTATACTGTGAGTATTCTTCTATGACTTCCTGGTTTGAAGTGGGGAAGTTCATTCTACTTCATACACATGGGACTGTCAGGCCTGGACTGCACCTGCATTCCCCCTCTGCATTATGTCCCATGGTGGAGTTTGGACATTTAGTGTAGGACACACACAGGGGAGACAAACCTCAAAAGATCAGAATTCCTTTTCCCCATCCAGACCCTGCAGACATCCACTGAAGAGGAAGGAGGGTCTGATGGGAAACTTGGCAGAGGGACACCAGTCTCAGTCCAACCGTACTGAACCCTCCTCATGGATATGACCCTGAGAAAAAATCCTGTAGGACTCGGCGAGGGTTTGGCCTGGAGGGACCTCTAGGGTCCCCACAGGGAAGCTCAGACTCAGGACACCTGACTCCAGGTGACCCTGGGGAGCTTGTGTTCAGTGCTGGGTTCTGGCCTCTTGGGCAAGGCTGACTCGGAGCAACAATTTATCAGCTGTCTGAGGTTCGTAGCTCCTGGAGTTGGTCATCAGCCAGGGCTCAACTGCCAGAGCCTCATCTTGGCAAGGACAGAGCTTTGTCCTTCACCTGAGACTCAGAGTGGAAAGGACAGTTGGACAAGTTCTCTGTGGCATTAGCTGACTCCTCTGGGGATCTAGGAGACTTCGTAAGAAGATCACTGTCCCCAGAGGGAGAAAAAGAGGAGAGAGGATGTTTCTGGACGCTGCTTGTCCACCAGGGATCAGGCCTAGGGGCGATCTTGGAGGCAAATAATCACAGATGCTGTTTCTTTGGGACATCCTCTGTAACAAGCTTTATGTCAGGCAATTGTGTATATTTAAAATTTTACAGACAACATGGCAAGCCACAGACAAATTACCATTTACACTGTTTTCCTCAGGGGAAACTGAAGCATGAGGAGATTAAATTACTGACTGGGGTACACAGACCCCATTTGGCAGAGTCACACCATGTCTGTCTGCAACTACAGCCAGGTCCTCTCCTCCTACCTTATTGTGGAGCCCAGACCAGCCTTTATTCATATACTTTCTTCTTAGGCATCTACAGCTCAGAGGAGGAAATTCTGGTTTGAAGAGTGAGGTACAATTGGAGAATTCATCAAATTTTTTTTTTTGGTTTGGAGTCTCACTCTGTCGCCTAGACTGGAGTGCAGTGGCCGCTCCCGGCCACTGCAGCCTCTACCTGCTGGGCTCCGGTGATCCTTTCGCCTCGGCCTTTCAAGTAGCTGGAACTACAGGCATGCGCTACCATGCCCGGCTAATTTTTTGATTTATTGTAGAGATGAGGTCTCACCAAGTTGTCCAGGTGGGTCTCGAACCCACGGTCTCAGGCAATCCACTCATCTCAGTCTCCCAAGGCGTGGAATTTCAGGCTGAGCCACCGAGTCCGGCTGAACTCATCAAATTTTAGGTAGAACTAAATCTCCATCAACAAAGTCAGTCGGGGGGGGAAGGAGGGAGGGTGGGTACAACGTCAATAATGGTACCTGATCTCAAAGCAGGCAAAGTGGGGCCAAAAGGAGGCCCAAACTTTACCTGTGTGATGTCCACTTGTATACCTAACACTGAATTGTACTCCACATTTTCAAAAGAAAAGGAAAAGAGCAAAATAAAATTGCAACAAACAAACAAACAAACAACAAAAAACAAAGTCAGTGCCAGGAATGTCTAGGCCCTTCCGATTCATCCTCTCACTGAACTTGAAATTACTTATTTTCTAATGTGTTGGTGTCTCTCCCTTGGGAAGATAAAAGAAAAGGCTTTGCTTACTCCCTCCCTACTCACACTCTGCACCAGCACAGGGTCCTAAGTGAGACAGACTCTCAATTGTTATATGAGGAAGGAGGGAGGGAATGAATGAATGAATAATCCACAATCTTTTTTGTGACTGGAATTGGGCAGACTTAGGAATTCTGGTCATACCTGTCCTATCTCCTTCAGGGCTGAGACCCATCATTCATGCCCCTGATCACCTGATCCTAAAGCCACACCCTGGATCCACGGCTCATGTGACTCTGGGACTGCTCGGCCCTGTGAGAGTTTTCAGGGGGCAGGATTGTTGGGGGTTGGGGAGGGGAGACAGTCTCACCTCCTGGAGCTCTACCAGGTTCCCACAGTGAATATTTTATAAAAATCCCCTCATTCTTCCTGCATGGGGAGGGGGAAAGGGACCATTTTGAAATATACCAGATAATTCTCTTCTCAGCAAGATAAAATAGTTATTAATTAGCTATAGTAAATTGTTATTGGGTAGAGGCTAGGGGCAGTGGCTCACACCTGTAATCCCAGTACTTTGGGAGGCTGGGGAGAGAGAGGATTGGGTATGATAGTGTGTGCCTCTAGTTCCAGCTACTAGGGAGGCTGAGGTGGGGAAAAGCGCCTGAGCCCAGCATGTTGGGGTTGTGGTGAGCCACGAACCACGTCACTGCACTCCAGTTTGGGCGACAGAGTGAGACACCTGACTAAAAAGAAAAGTATTAGTTAGGATACATAGTGATTTTTATCAGAGTCTAACCTGTTGAATTTTATGGAGTCAAACTGACCTGGAAAGAGGGACATGCCTAATTTCAGCCCCCTCTAGCATCAGGTCCCACCTAAGGAAGAAAACAGCCTGAGAAGCACTTGTGAAGTTCACAGTCCAGGGCACAGACTTAACCAAGGACCACAAAGCTTTCCCCTTCTCACAATCACCACTGCATCACTGAACCCAAGGTCCTCTTGCTCAGTACATCATCATGTCTGGCTCTCAACAAAAATTGCAAGGCAAACAATGCTGTTGGAAAGATAGAGCAAGCATCACAACAAGACTCAGATATAAGAGAAATGTTTAATGATGAGATCAGGAATTTAAAAT
>JAPVLO010004701.1:0-14028 GCA_027257055.1 Cephalopachus bancanus | reverse complement strand
CTGCATTTGGTATAAAAATGTAACTCCAACTTGAGCCATGCTGTGTTAAATGTGTGTCAACTGTTTTTTCTTGGAAGCGGGGTTTTCCCACTGGATGCATGTCCTAAGAGTTGTGTCTCTTACAGTTTCACATTGAATGGAAATATCTTCTGTATGAGAGCAGTTAGTCACCATTTCGCTAGTGTGAAATGTACCTCACACTGGGGCCATGCCCTGTAAAATGTGTGTTCCACTGTTTTTTGCTGGAGCAGGTGACTTCCTATGGGCGCATGCTGTAAAAGTTGTGTCTCTTAGAGTTTCACGTTAGATGAGAATATCTTCTGCTCAGTGAATTTATGAGGTGGTCTGTCACTGTTGCACTTGTTATTAAGTGTGCCACCACCTTGGGCCACGCTGTGTAAAACATGTGTTCAACAGTTTTTCATTAGCAGCAGGTGTTTTCCCATTGGTAGCCTGCTAAAAGTGCAGAGTCTCTCAGTTTCCCATTGAATGAGAATAACTCCAACTTGGGCCATGCTGTGTAAAATGTGTCTTCAACTTTTTTAGTTGAAAGCAGGTGATTTCCTACTGATTGCATGCTGTAAGTGTTGAGTCTCTCACAGTTTTACGTTAGATGGGAACATCTTCTACTCAGTGTATTTATTTATGAGTGATTTGTCACTGTGGTTTTTGTTACTATGTGTGCTTCCAACTTTGGCCATGCTGTGTGTTCAAAAGGTTTTTTTTGTTGGAAAGTAAGTGGTTTTTCACATAGTGCATTCTGTAAGTGTTCTGTCTCTCACAGTTTCACGTTGAATGATAATATCTTCCTTATGATAGTGGTATGTCCCTGTTGCATTTGTTATTAAGTGTGCCTCTAACTTGGGCCACATTGGGTAAAATTTGTGTTCAAAATTTTTTATTGGGTGTTTTCCCACTGTGTGCATGCTCCAAGAGGTTTGTCTCTCACGATTTCATATAAAATGAGACAATCTTCTGAATGAGAACAGTCTCCACCGGTTGCACTTGATATAAAATGTGACCCTAACTTGGGCCACGCTGTGCAAAATGTGTGTTCAACTATTTTTCGTTGGCAACAGGTGATTTCACACGGGGTGTAAGGGTTATATCTATCATACTTTCACGTTGAATGAGTATACCTTCAGTATGAGAGTGGATTATAACCTTCACTTGGTATAAATGGTACCTCGAAGTTGACCATGCAGTGTAAAATTTGAGCTCAACTTCATTAGTTAAAAGTAGGTGATTAGCCGGGCTCGGTGGCTCAGCCTGTAATCCTGCGCCTTTTGGGAGGCTGAGGTGAGTGGATTGCCTGAGACCGTGGGTTCGAGACCCGCCTGGTCAACTTGGCGAGACCTCATCTCTACAATAAATTTTAAAAAAAACAGCCGGGCATGGTAGCACATGCCTGTAATTCCAGCTACTCGGAAGGTTGAGGCGGAAGGATCGCCGGATCCCAGCAGGTCAAGGCTGCAGTGGCTGGGAGTGGCCACTGTACTCCAGTCTGGGCGACAGAGTGAGACTCCAACTCAAAAAAAAAAAAAAAAATAGCAGGTGATTTCCTACTGGGTGCATGCTGTAAGAATTGTGTCTCTCACAGTTTCACATTAAATGGGAATATCTTTTGTAGGAGAGTGGTTTGTCACTGTTTCACTTAATAGAAAATGTGCCTCAAACTGGGGCCTCATCTGTGAACTGTGTGTATTCCACTGTTTTTGGTTGGAGCAGGGGATTTCCCAGTGGGTGCATGCTGTAAGAGTTGTCTCTCTTAGAGTTTCTTGTCAGATGAGAACATCTGCTCAGTAAATTTATTTATGAGAGTGGTCTGTCACTGCTGCACTTGTCATCATGTGTGCCTCCATCTTGGGCCATGCTGTGTAAAATGTGTTATCAACTCTTTTCATGGAATTGGGTGTTTTCCCACTGGGTGCATGCACTAAGTATTGTGTCTCTCAAAGTTTCACGTTGAATAAGAATATCTTCTGTATTAGAGTGGTCTCTCACTTTTGCACTTGGTATAAAATGTGCCCCTAACTTAAGCCACGGTGTGTAAAATGTGTGTGTTCCACAGTTATCCATTGGATTCAGGTAAATTCCCACTGGGTGCATGCTGAAAGAGCCTTGTCTTTCACAGTTTCTCATTGGCTGAGAATATCTTCTTTCTTCTTTATTAGAGCATACTGTCACTGTTTTACTTAATATAAAATGTGCCTCTAGCTACACTGTGTAAAATGTGTGTTCAACTTTTTTTTTTTTTTTGGTTGGAAGCAGGTGATTTTCCTCTGGTTGGATTCTGTAACAATTGTGTCTCTTAGAGTTTCACATTAGATGAGAATACCTTCTGCTGGGTGTATTTACATAGGAGAAAGGACTGTCACTGTTGTACTTCTTATTAAGTGTGCTTCTATCTTGTCCCACACTTTGTAAAATGTGTGTTAAAAAGTTTTTCACTGGAATCGGGTGTTTCTCACTGGGGCATGCTCTAAGAGTTGTGTTTCTCAGAGTTTCACCTTGAATGAGAAATATATTTTGTATGAGAGCAGTCTGCCACTGTTACACTTGGTATAAAATGCGCCTCTATCTTGGGCCATGTTGTGTAAAATGTATGCACAACTTTTTGTTAAAAGCAGGTGATTTCCCTCTAGGTGCACGCTCTAGGAGATGTGTCCTTACCATCGCACGTTAGAGAAGAATATTATCTGCTGGGTATATTTCTGTGTGAGAACGGTCTGTCACTGTTGCACTTTTTATTAAAGATTCCTCCAACTTGGGCCATACTGTGTAAAATGTTTGTTCAACAGTTTTTCATTGGAAGCGAGTGTTTTCCCACTGGGTACATGCTGTAATAGTTGTGTCTCTCACAGTTTCACGTTGAATGAGAATATTTTCTGTATGAGAGTGGTCTGTTACTGTTGCATTTGGTATCAAATGCACCTCTAACTTGGGCCGTGCTGTGTAAAATGTGTGTTCAACTGTATTTTATTGGAAGCATATGATTTCCCACTGCTTGCATGCTGTACGAGTTGTGTCTCTTACTGTTTCACATTAGATGAGGATATCTGCTGCTTGGTGTAATTATGTATGAGAGCATTCTGTCACTGTTGCACTTGTTAATAAGTGTGCCTCGCCGGGCTCGGTGGCTCAGCCTGTAATCCCGCGCCTTGGGAGGCTGAGTTGAGTGGATTGCCTGAGCCCGCGGGTTCGAGACTCGCCTGGGCAACTTGGCAAGACCTCATCTCTGTCGGGGACCAGCCCCAACCGAGGGTGGGTAAGGACCGCAACGGAGAATCCAGATGGCGAGAAGAGACCACTCAGAGGCAGTTTCTTCTGGGAACAGTCTGATCAGGACTGAAGCCAAATTTTATTCGGACTCCTTCCAACTTATATACCATTTTTCATACCTCCAGCAGTGTGATAATCACTTGCTGGGGCGTACAAACTTCATGATGTATATTGCGATTTACAAACTATGCATCACAAGACCATCACAAGACTTGCAAGCTCCAAGCAGGCGTGCCTTACAAATCTCACATCAAGGTCACAGGTGCACAAATACAGTTCGTTTAAAAGTGTCTTCCATAGTGTTCAACAAATCATTCATATTATACTCTTTGTTCTAAACCCTGATTAATACAAAAACTTTCTTAGTTAACTCTAGGTTCAATCAAAGTTCACTGACTCCTAATATTTTTTAACGATTGATATTATCACTACACTATAATTTATAAGTTTACTTAAATGACTTAATTTTTATTTATTCCATTAACCTATTACGATTCAACATAGTGGCCTGCAATTCTACAACAATTAATTCAAAACTTATTCCTTACCATGACTTATATGAGTTTCATGATCTAGTGTTTGAGCTTTAATACTATGCTATATCTCATTAAGCTAATACCTTATCATCAAATCTTATAATTATCATTGACGTATGATTTTAGAATCATAACACTATAATTCTCATTCTATTTTAATAAAACTACGACTTTAACCCAAAACTTAAATCTTTTTTCCTAGTATATTAATACATGGCTATGTGTAAAATTTCCTATTGTCATATTAGAAGCAAAAACTACAGCGTTGGAAAGTTTCGGTATACTAATCAAAGGATCTTAAAATTGGCCTACAGGAACAGGAACTAAAGTCATAATCTGAGAAAAGGAAACTTAAAAAGCTTAAACAAAACCTAAAAGTTTTCTACGAATGCTTATTACTGTTTAAATATTTCTGATGGAAATTATATCGTCTTAAATGAATGTTTTATCCGAACAAGTCTATTCTAAAAATCAAATAGTGTCTGCCACACTCTTGGATAATGGACTGCACAGTTACTATGGAAATGGCCACGGGCTGAAGCAAACAGTTTCGGCATGTAACAAAACTAGAAAAACTAGAAAAACGTCCTGAAGAAAAACGCCCTGCCCGGCTAAAAGGCGGGGCAATAAAACTATTATAATTTAGTTTCTAAGCTTAATCCTAGGAGAAACTGCCTTTGGGAACAAGAGCTGAAGAAAAACGCCCTGCCCGGCTAAAAGGCGGGGCAATAAAACTATTATGATAATTTAGTTTCTAATCTTAATCCTAGGAGAGACTGCCTTTGGGAACAAGAGCTGGCTCACCAGTCTACCAGGAATAGAAGTTAAAAAATATCTAGAAAGAAGTAAGATTTAGAAAGGACAAGGTCATTATGCTGTGTAACCTTTCATCAGGTGTACAGAGATTTTACTTATAAGTTTGACTGCCATGTATGCACACTGGTCACTAATCACACGCCAATATTATAGGTATAACTGACATCCTATGTCAGAGGCGATCTTCCAGATGGGTCTTTACAGGCCTCAGCCATGTAGCTACAGATGTTGGCTCCCAACACATCTCTACAATAAATCAAAAAAAATTAGCTGGGCGTGGTAGCACGTGCCTGTAGTTCCAGCTACTTGGTAGGCTGAGGCGGAAGGATCACCTGAGCCCAGCAGGCGAGGCTGCGGTGGCCGGGAGCGGCCACTGCACTCCAGACTGGGTGACAGAGTGAGACTCCAACTCAAAATAATAATAATAATAAGTGTGCCTCCACCTTGTGTCACACTGTGTGAAAGATGAGTTCAACAGTTTTTCATTAGAATCGAGTGTTTTCTCACTGGTTGCATGCTGAAGAAGTTCTGACTATCATAGTTTCTCATTAAATGAAAATGTCTTCTGTATGAGAGTGGTCTGTAAGTGGTGCACTTGGTATAAAACGTGACTCTAACTTAGGCCACGCTGTGAAAAAGGTGTGTGCAACTGTTTTTTGTTGGAAGTAAGTGATTTCTCACTGAATATATGCTGAAAGTATTGTGTCTCTCACAGTTTCACATTGTATAAGAATATCTTCTGTATTAGAGCTGTCACTGCTGCACTTAGAATAAAATGTGCCTCTTACTTGAGTCACGTTGTATAAAATTTGAGTTCATCTGTTTTTCTTTGGAAGCAGGTGGTTTCTCACTGGGTGCTGGCTGTAAGAGTTGTGTCTCTCACCGTTTCATGTTGAATTCAAATTTTTTCTGTTACAGAGCAGTTTGTAAGTGCTGCACTTGGTATAAAATGTGACTCTAACTTGGACCACGCTGTGTAAAATGTGTGTGCAACTGTTTTTCGTTGGAAGCAGGTGATTTCCCACTGGGTGCTTGCTGTAAGTACTGTGTCTCTCACAGTTTCACGTTTTATGAGAATATCTTCTGTATGAGGGCTATCACTGTTGCACTTGGTATTAAATGTGCTGATAATTTCATCATGCTTTGTAAAATGTGAGCTCATCTGTTTTTTGTTGGAAGCAGGTAATTTTCCACTGGGTGCATGCTCAAGGAATTGTGTCGCTACAGTTTGACGTTGAATGAGAATATCTTTTGTATGAGAAAGATCTTTCGCTTTTGTATTTGGTAAAGTGTGCCTGTAACTTGGGTCAAGTTGTGCAAAATTTGTGTTCAACTGTTTTTCATTGGAAGCGGGTGATCTTCCACCGTGTGCATGTTTTAAGAGTTATTTTTTATAGTTTCATGTTAGATGAGAATATCTTCTACTGGGTGATTCCCACTGGGTGCATGTTATAAGGACTGTGTTTCTCACAGTTGCACATTTAATGAGAATATCTTCTGTATGACAGTGAGCTGTCACTGTTGCACTTGGTATAAAATGTGCCTCAAACTTGGGACATGCTGTGTAAAATGTGTGATCAAGTGTTTTTCGTTGGTAGATGGTGATTTCCCCCTGGGTGCATCCTGAAAGAACTGTGTCTCTCACAGTTTCCTGTTGAACAAGAATATCTTCTGTATGAGAGATGTCTGTCACTGTTGCACTTGGTTTGCCACCAACTTTGGCCAAGCTGCATAAAGTGTGTGTTAAACAGTTTTTCATTGGAAACAGATATTTTCCCACTGGGTGCATCCTTTTTGAGTTATGTCTCTCGAGCTTGGGGACATCATGTGACAGCCAACTCACCCATAATAGGCAGTTATTCTGCCGAGCTCCACCTACTCTCTCCTCTAGTTTCAGATTTACCCTGGTGGGCGGGCAATCACATTCCTCAGTCTCTGAGGGAGAACTTGCCATTATGTCCTCCCAGCCACCACAGAGAAGAAGCAGAAACACCTGAAGGTTGAGGTGTCCAGAGGGCCGAAGAATGAGATCACCTGTGCCACCAACAATTCCTATGGGACCAGCCATCATTATTCTGCTGCTGTGAGCAATGCATCCCCTTTGGTTGGTTGTGTCCTGAGCAGCAGCACGAGTTCCTCTTCTGCCACCACTGCCACTATTTTTATCGCTGATGAGAACTCAGGGCTGCTCTCCATGGCCTGTGTGCAGGTGAAGATGGGTTCTGACCTTCAGGGAAGCCACAGTCCCCATGCTGACCTGAGATGTGTGGTGCCTGAGACAGGTGGCTACCTGGCTCAGGCCAGGAGCCCTGGGAACAGCTGACGTAGGAAGTAACCCTACCACAACCAGGCTGCCATGGTTCTGAAGCTTCTGAAGTGCCGTCTATTTCCTGAGGCTCCCAGGCCTCAGCAGTATGGGCTTTTGGTACAATTTTCTCCAAGGTTTTCACCCAGCAGCAGCCACCATTTCCAGGCTTCTACATCAAGAAAAGCATCCTGGCTAGGATCTGCCTTCCACAATTCTGCTTTGGAACCAACCCCTGCTCGCCCAAGCTGCACCACCCTGCCAGGGCCTGCTCTCTGCAGATGTGCATCTGATCCAGTCTGTGTTGTCCCAAGCCAAGCTATTCTGCCAGGTCCTACAAGTGTGCATCTGTACCAGACCATGCTTGCCGCGGCTGTACCACCCCACCAGGCTCTGATCATTTACGTTGTGCATCTGCACCAGACTCTGTTCTCCAACGCTGTGCATCTTCAACAGGTCTTGCTCGCTGAAACCATGCCACTCCACAAGGCCCTACTCTCTGATGCTGTGCATCTGAACTAGGCCTTGCTCCAAGTAGCCTCACCACTCTGCCAGGCCCTGTAGTCGGATGCTGTGCCACTCAACTGGGCCTTGCAGCTCGACATCATGCCACTCCGCCGGGCCCTGCAGCCAGACTCTGCACCACTTCCCTGGGCCCTGCAGGCAGATGTCACACCACTCCGCCAGGCCTTATAGGTGGATACCATGTCAATATGCCTGGCCCTGCATATGGACTCCACGTCACTCTTCTGGGCCCTACAGTCAAATGTTGTGCCACTCTGCTGGGCCCTGCAGCCTGACACCATGCCACTCTGCCATGCCCTACAGTCCAGCTTTGCCCCACTTCACCATGCCCTGATCTTCACAGCTGCGCCACCCAGGCAAGCCCTGGTCTTTGCAGCACTACATCTGTGCCATGTCCTGCTTCTCCAGATCGCAGCACCTTTCCAGGCCCTGCCCCTCTCAGCCCCTCTGTAAGATCAGAGCCTGCACCTCACAATGCCATCAGGATTCCAAGCCCTGTCCTCTGGAGCCATGCCAACCAGGGAAGCTCAGCCCTACTCAGCCACCACTTTCTACCTGGGCCAGCTAACAAGAATCTTCCTTCTCCCTCTGAGTGCACCCTACAAAGGCATGGCTTTCCGAGCAGCTCAAGTTCTCCTGAGTCTGAGGTCCTAAGCTTTGTTTCCCTCCTCATTGGTGTGCAGTCTGTATGTGTGTTCCTCACCCTCATTTCCTGGTAGATTCTTTCCAACTCTTTAGCTATGTGATGAGAGCTGCTCCTGTTCTTCCTCTTCTTCCTCTTCCTTCTCCAGCACCCTTAGGTCTTCTGGCCTAAGTTGCACTTCCTCCTCCCCTACTGGCTGGAGTTTCTCTTACTCTTCCCCTACCTTTTTGGCCAGCACTCTATCTCCACCCCTAGCCCTGATATCATTAGTTGTGTCTTGATGCCTACGCTTGATACCTTGAGCCATGCTTCTCCAGAAGAGCAGGCCAAAATAGGGAGCACAGCCCAATCCCTTACACGCCTATGCTGTGACTTTCTGCACACATCCTCCAAGACCCACAAAAGAAATTGGCACCCATCCATTGTATGAATGGGCTGCCTGCTTGGTGATTACCTATGAGATCTCCCAAAAATTCTAGCCATTAGAATTCTGAGAAGTTTTGAAGCCTCCTCTCCCCATGACTCCACCACTTAACACTTACCTGCTAGTGTCCCTTGATTCCAGATTACCTTTGACTTCAAGAGGTCCTGAATTTGTGCCTTAGTTGAGATTTCTCTTTTCCAAATTGTCTTTTTATAATGAAATGTTTAATGAATAAAATATCAAATATCTGTTTATTTTTTAAAAGAGTTGTGTCTCTCACAGTCTCATATTGAATGAGAATATCTTTTGTATGAGAGAAGTCTGCCACTGTTGCACTTGATATAAAATGTGCCTGTAACTTGGACCATGCTGTGTAAAATGTGTTTCAACTATTATTCAATGGTGGCAGGAGACTTTAACTCTAGGTACATGCTGTAAAAGTTGTGTCTCTCATAGTTTCACATTGAATGAGAATATCTTCTCTATGAAAGTGGTTTGTCACTGTTGCTCTTGGTGTAAAATGTACCTCTAACTTGGGACACACTGTGTAAAATGTGTGTTTCACTGTATTTTGTTCTAAGTAGGTGTTTTCTCACTATGTGTATGCTGTAAAGGTTGTGTCTCTCACAGTTTTACGTTGAATGCAAATGTCTTCTGTATGAGAGCAGCCTGTAACTGCTGCATTTGGCATAAAATAGGCCACTAATATGAGCCGTGCTGTGTAAAATGTGTGTTCAACTGTGTTTCTTTGGAAACAGGTGATGTCCACTAGGTACATGCAGTAAGAGTTGTATCTCTCTCAGTTTCAAGTTGAATGAGAATACCTTCTGTAGAAGAGTGATGTGTCACTGTTGAACTTGATATAAAATGTGTCCATAATGTAAGCCACAGGATGTAAAATGTGTATTCAACTGCTCTTCTTTGGAAGCAAGTGATTTCCCACTGGGTGCATATTGTAATACACTGTGTATAATGAGTGTCCAACTGTTTTTCATTCTAAGTTGATTTCCCACTATGTGAATGCTGTAAGTGTTGTGTCTCTCACAGTTTCACGTTGAATGAGAATATCTTCTGTATGAGAGCAACCTGTCACTGTTACACTTAGTAAAAAATGTGCCTCTAACTTGGGTAAAATCTGTAACTGTGTAAAATGTGTATTCCACTGTTTTTCAGTGCAAGCATGTGATTTCCCACAGGGTGCATGTTGAAAGATTTGTGTCTCTCACAGTTTCAGGATGAATGAGAAGATCTTCTTTAGGAGAGCAGACTGTCACTGTTGCACTTGGTATACAACATGCCTTTAAATTGGGACACGCTGTGTAAAATGCGTGTTCAACTGTATGTCATAGGTAGCAAGTGATTTTCCATTGCGTGCATGTTATAAGAGTTGTGTCTCAATGTGTCACGTTAGATGAGAATATCTTCTGCTGGGTGTATTTGTTTATAAGAGCAATCTGACTTTGTTACACTTGTTATTAACTGTGCATCCACATGGTGCCATGCTAGGTAAAATGTGTGTTCAAGAGTTTTTCAGTGGAATTGGGTGTTTTCCCACTGGTCACATGCTGAAAGTGTTGTTTTTCGTAGTTTTATGTTGAATGAGAATGTCTTCTGCATGAGAGTGGTCTGTCACTGCTGCATTTGGTGTAAAATGTGCATCTAATTTGGGCCAGGCTGCACAACATGTGTGCTCAACTGTGTTTCATTGGAAGCAGGTGATTTCCCACTAGGTGCATGCTGTAAGAGTTCTGTCTCTCTTTCAAGTTAGATGAGAATATTTTCTGCTCATTGTATTTATGCATGAGAGCAGTCTGTCACTGTTGCACTTGTTATTAATGTGTTTTCACCTTAGGTCATGCTGTGTAAAATTGTATGGTCAACAGTTTTTAGTGGAAGCAGGTATTTTCCCACTGGGTGCATGCTCTAAGGTTTGTGTCTCTCACAGATTCAAGTTGAATATAAATATCTTCAATATGACAGCTGTCTGTCACTGTTGCCCTTGGTATAATATTTGCCTCCAACTAGGGTCACGATGTGTAAAATGCTTGTTCAACTGCTTTTCATTGGAAGCAGATAATTTCACACAGGGTGCAAGCTGGAAGAGTTGTGTCTCTCATATTTTCACTTTAATGGAGAATATCATCAGTATGAGAGCACTCTGTCACTGTTGCACTTGGTATGAAAGTGCCTCTAACTTGGGTCACTATGTGTAAAATATGTATTCAACTGTTTTTCATTAGAACAGGTGATTTTTCACTGAGTGCAAGCAGTAGCAGTTGTGTCTCTTATATTTCATGTTAGATGAAATATCTTCTGCTGGTGTATTTATGCATGAGAGTGATCTGTCACCATCACATCTGTTATTAAGTGTGCCTCCTACTTGGTCTACATTGTGTGAAAAATCTTTTCTTTTTCTAAATTTTTATATATATATAATTATTTACAATATATTTTAAAAACATATATTTTATTTATTTATTTATTATAGAGATGTGGGGTACAATTCAGGGTTAGGTATATAAACATTAATCATGCAGGTACTCTTGTTGATGAGGTATGCCCTTCCCTCCCCTAGCAGTTTCCTTCAACTGCCAATCCCACCACCACTCCCCTGACTGTTTTCCACTACTGTCAATCACTTTCTTACAGCATTATAATTGTTCAAGGTCTGGAACAAGACAAGGATGTACACTCTCTCCCCTTCTGTTCAATATAGTGTTGGAAATCCTGGCTAGAGCAATCAAAAAGAGAAGGCGATCAGGGGTATCCAAATAGGAAAAGAGGAAGTCAAGTTATCTCTCTTTGCAGATGACATGATCGTGTACCTTGAAAACCCAAGAGAATCTGTCAAAAGCCTCTATGCACTGATAAAGGACTTTGGCAAAGTCTCAGGGTATAAAATAAACTGCAAAAGACAATCACATTTCTTTACACCAATAACAAACAAACAGAAACCCAAATAAAATGCACAATACCATTCACAATAGCCACAAAAAAATGAAATACCTTGGCATCCTCCTAACCAGGGATGTGAAAGACCTTTACAATGAAAACTACAAAACACTGCTCAAAGAAATCAAAGACGACACAAACAAGTGGAAAAATATCCCATGCTCATGGATTGGAAGAATCAACATTGTGAAGATGACCATCTTACCTAAGGCAATCTACAGATTTATACAATACCCTTCAAATTACCAGCAACATTCTTCTCAGAGCTAGAAAAAACAACACAGGAATTCATATGGAAACACAAACGACCAAGAATAGCCAGAACAATCCTCAGAAGAAAAAAAAAAGCAGGTGCTATCACATTAACAGACTTCAAACTTTACTATAAAGTTACAATAATCAAAACAGCTTGGTATTAGAACAGGAACAGGCATATAGATCAATGAAATAGAATTGAGACTCCAGAAGCAAAACCTCAATTTCTCAACCAACTCATCTTCAACAAAGCCTCCACCACCTACCACTGGGGAGAGGAGAACCTATTCAGTAAACGGTACTGGGAAAACTGGCTAATCACATGCAGAAGACTCAAACAAGACCCCTATCTATCCCATACACAAAAATTAACTCTAAATGGATCAGAGACCTAAATGTAAAAACCTCAAACCATAAGAACCTTAGAAAATGCAGGACACACCCTTATGGAAATTGGAACTGACATCCAATTCCTGAACAAAAGCCAAAATGCATGGGCCATAAGAGATAAGATCAACAAGTGGGACCTCATTAAACTGACAAGCTTCTGCAAAGCCGAAGAAACCATCAAAGAGCAGGAAGACAGCCCATAGACTGGGAAAAAGTATTTGCCAACTCCATGTCTGACAAAGGCCTAACGTCTTGGATCTACAAGGAACTCAAACGTGCTAAAAAACAAACAAACAAACAACCCCATTACAAAGTGGGCAAAAGATATTAACAGGCACTTCACAAAAGAAGACATACGAGTGGCCAACAGACACATGAAGAAATGTTCAACCTCACTAATCATCAAGGAGGTGCAAATTAAAACTACACTGAGATACCACCTAACTCTAGTCAGAATGGCCATTATGAATAACTCAAAAAATAACAGATGCTGGAGAGGATGTGGTGAAAAGGAAATACTTCTACACTGTTGGTGGGAGTGTAAACTAGTGCAACCTCTGTGGAAAGCAGCGTGGAGATTCCTAAAAGCTCTAAATATTGACCTCCCATATGACCCCACAATCTCCCTACTGGGAATATACCCTGAAGAACTCAAATCATTCTATAAAAAAGATACCTGAACACGTATGTTTATTGCAGCACTGTTCACAATAGCAAGAACCTGGAAACAACCATGCTGTCCATCAAAAGAGGACTGGATTTAAAAAATGTGATACATATACACGATGGAATACTATGCAGCCATAAAAAAGAACAAAATCATGAATTTCACAGCAACCTGGATGGAACTAGAGTCTATAATACTGAGTGATATTTCACAGCAACAAAGATCTAAGTATCACATGTTCTCACTCATATAGTGAACCTTGAGCATCTATCGTAATACTATAAGAAAAGAATCAACAGTGGTGGGAATCTATGGGGGGACAGGGAGTGTAAGGGTGGTGGGATTACTGATAGTCAATATCTGTCTGGGGATGTGAGGACACCCCTTATCAACAAGGTTACCTGAACAATGCATGTTTGTATACCTAACCCTTAACTGTACCCCACAATTTTAAAATAAAAAATATGGTTAAAAAAAGAAAGAAATGTAAAAAAATAAAAAATAATTGTTCAAGATCCATTTGTGAGTGAGAACATATGGAACTCAGTCCTTTGTTTCTGTGATAAATCACTGAGCATGATTGACTCCAAATCCATTCAAGTTGCTGCAAAGTCCAAATATTTGTCCTTTTTTATGGCTGCATAATATTCCCTTGTGTATATGTACCAAATTTTTTTATGCAGTCCATCTTCGGTGGGCAACATGGTTGGTTCCATGTTTTTGCTATTGTGAATAGAGCTGCAACAAACATACGTATGCAGGTATCTTTGTCATAGAATGATTTGAGTTCCTCCAGGTATATTGCCACAGGAGAATTGCTGGGTCATATGGAAGGTCAATTTCTAGTTCTTTCAGAAATCTCCACAATGTCTTCCAAAGAGGTTGCATTCGTTGGGATTCCCACCAGCAGTGCAGAAACATTCCTTTTTCTCCACATCCTCACCAGCATCTGTCATTGTTTGTTTTATTAATAATAGCCATTCTTACAGGGGTTAGGTGGTACATTAATATGGTTTTGATTTGCGTTACTCTGATGATGAGTGAGGCTAAGCACTTCTTCATGTGTCTGATGGCTGCCCATATATCTTCTTTTGAGAAGTGTCTATTCATGTCTTTTGCCCACTTTTTAAAGAGGCTGTTTGCTTTTTTTTCCCTTTTAGTGTGTTTGAGTTCCGTGTAGATCCTAGATGTTAGGCCTTTGTCAAAATACAGTTGACAAATATTTTTTCCCAT
>JAPVLO010004700.1:0-13509 GCA_027257055.1 Cephalopachus bancanus | reverse complement strand
TAGGCTAATTTTAAAAAAAATTTTTGAGTTGGGTTTTGCTATGTTGCCCAGACTGGTCTCGAACCTCTGGGCTCTAGCACTTCTCCTGCCTCAACCTCCCAAATGACTGGGATGACAGGTGCCATCATGCCCGGTTCATTTTTTAATTTTTTGTCCAGAAGGAGTCTTGCTATGTGGCCCAGGCTGGAGGGCAGGGGCACGATCACGGTTCACCACAGACTCCACCTCCTAGGCTCAGACAGTCCTCCCACCTTGGCTTCTCAAGTAGCTGGGATTGCAGGCAACACCACGCTGGCTAATTTTTGTATTTTTTGTAGAGGCGGGGTTTTGCTATGTTGCCCAGGCTGGTCTCGAACCCCCGGCCTCTAGCAATTCTCCCGCCTTGGACTCCCAAATGGCTGGGTTGGCATATGCCACCTTGCCTAGCTCATTTGTATATTTTTTGTCAGACTCTCAAAGGGCTGGGGTGACAGGCGTGAGCCTCCATGCCCGGTGGGGGTTTGTATTTTTTTAGAGTTCAAAGAAGTGTTTGGGTTTTGCCCCGCCATGATGAGAAAGAGAAAAAAGCATGTGGCTTGCTCCATCAGAGGAAACGGAATGAGCAACTGGCCACGGACTCATGGAAGCCATGGCACACTCCTCCCCTGAGGCCGTGGGTGGGTGATTCCAGGAGGAACCGAGAAAACAAAGCTGAAAAAAGAAGCCTTTTAAAAAGAGAGGACAGGTGTGGAGATTCACACATGTCATCCCAGCATTTAGGCCGAGGCAGGAGGATCACTGAGAGTCACAGGTTGATACCAGCCTGGGCAACATAGTGAGATTCCGCCTCTACAAAAACCAAAAAATACAAACAAAAAAAACCAGAACAAAAAGCCAAAAAACCAGAGTGTGGTGGTGCATGCTTGTTGTCCCAGATACTTGGGAGGCCGAGGCAGGAGGAACACTTGAGGCCAGGAGTTAAAGGTCAGTCAGGATGTCAAGACCAGCCTGGGCAACATAGTAAGACACCATCTCTTAAAAAAAAATTAGTATGATGTGGTGGGTCACACCTGTCATCCCAGCCCTTTGGAAGGCTAAGGCAGGAGGATTGCTTGAGGCCAGAAGGTCGAGACCAGACTGGACAATATAGTGAAACCCCATCTGTACCAAAAAAAAAAAAAAAATCAGCCAGGTGTGGTGGCACCTGTCGTCCCAACTATTTGGGAGGTTGAGGCAGGAGGATTGCCTGAGTCCAGGAGGTTGCAGTGGTGAGCCATGATTGTGCCCCTGCCCTCCAGCATGGGCCACATAGTGAGACCCCATCAGCACAAAACAATTTTTAAAATTTAGCCAACAATTTGGGAGGCTGAGGCAGGAGGATCGCTTGAAGCCAAGAATTCGAGACCAGCCTGGGAAACATAACAAGACCCCCATCTCTACAAAAAATACAAAAATTTGCTGGGTGTGATGGTGCACACCTGTCATCGCAGCTACTTGGGAGGCTGAGGAGGGAGGATCTCCTGAGCCCAGGAGGTCAAGGCTGCAGTGAGCCATGATTGTGCCCCTACACTCCAGCCTGGACAGCATAGCAAGGCCCCACCCCTACAAAAAATTTTTTTAATTAACTGATTGGTGGTGGTGCCTGTCATCCTAGTGACTTGGGAGGCTGAGACAGGAGGATCACTTGAGCCCAGGAGTTTGAGGCTGCAGTGAGCCATGATTGTCCCCCTGCACTGCAGCCTGGGCCACATAGCAAGGCCCCACCTCTACAAAAAAAAAAAAAAGAAAAAAGAAAAACAGTCTGGCACAGTAAGGCCTGTCATCCTAGTTATTGGGGAGGCTGAGGCAGGAGGATTGCTTGAGCCCAGGAACTGGAGACCAGCCTGTGACACAGATGAGGCCCCATCCAAAAAAATCAGTCAAAAGAAAGCAAATACAAAAAAGAAAAATAAATTACAGACATGAGCCACCCAACCTGGCTAAATTTTATTTATTTATTTTTTTGGAGAGACAGGATCTTGCTATGTTGCCCAGGCTGACCTCAAACTCCTGGCCTCCAGCCATTCTCCAGCCTTGGACTCCAAAAACCCTGAGATCACGAACGTGAGCCTCCATGCCTGGTCTCAGTGGGAAATGACATAACTAGTAGGCAGAAGAGAGAAAATAAATAATAAATATTCAAACAGTTGAGGCATAAAAGCTGAGGCCACCTGGGCAGGAGGCTCATGCCCATCACCCCAGCACTTTGGGAGCCTGAGGCTGGAGGATCACTGGAGACCAGGCGTTCAGCACCAGCCTAGGCAACATAGCAAGACCCCATCTCTTCAAAAATAAAAAATAAGCCAGGCATGACGGCATCTGTTGTGTTAGGGACTCGGAAGGCCGAGGCGGGAGGATCCCCCGAGTCCAGGAGGTCGAAGATGAGGTGAGTTGTGATCGCACCCCTGCCCTTCGACCAGGCCCAAACAGCGAGACCCCAACTCAGTATAATCAAGACTAAAACTATTGATCGATTCATTAATAAAACAATTGATATTATTGTTTTTGTCTGCTTTGTCAAAGATTAGTTGGTTGTAGGTATTTGGGTTTATTTCTGGATTCTCTTCTGTTCCACTTGTCCTCATGTCTGCTCTTGTACCAGTACCATGCTGTAGAATACTTTGAAGACAGGTTGTGTGATCCAGCTTTGTTCTTTTGCTTAGGATTGTTTTGACAGTTCTGGCTCTTTTTGATTCCACATGAATTTTAGGATTGTTTGATCTGAGTCTCTGCAGCGCAGTGTTGGTAGTTTGATAGCATTGCATTGAATCTGTAGATTACTTTGGGTCATTTTAACATCGTTGATTTTTCCAATTCATGAAGGTGGGATTTTTCCCCATTTGTTTGTGCTCTATACATTTTGTTTCATCAGAGTTTGGTCAGTTTCCTGGTAGAGATCTTTCAGCTCTTGGTTAAATATATCCCAAGGCATTTTAGCTTTTTGGCTGCTACTGTAAATGGAATAGAGTTCTTGGTTTCTCAGCTTGGTTGCCTTTGGTATGTAGTAGTGCTACTGATTTGTGTGTGTTAACTTTTGTATCCTGACGCTTTACAAAATGCATCGATCAATTTCAGGAGTCTTTTGGAGGAGTCTTCAGGATTCTCTAGGTCTAAGACCATATCATCAGCCTGGAGAGATCTTTTGATTTCTTCTTTTCCAATATGGATGCCCTTTATTCTCTGGCTAGGACTTCCAGGACGATGTTGAATAGGAGTGGTGAAAGTAGATGTCCTCGTCTCCTTCCAGTTCTGAGGGAGGAACTGCATTCAACTTTTCTTTGTTCAGGATGTCTGTGAGTTTGCTGTGTGTGGCTTTTATTGTTTTTGAGGAACGTTCTCTCTATGCCTATTTTGCTGAGAGTTTTATCATGGAGCGATGCTGGATTGTCTCGATGCCTTTACTGCATTCATTGAAATGATCATATAATTTTGTTTTTAACTGTTTATGTAGTGGATCACATTTATTGACTTGCAAATGTCCCAACCTTGCATCTCTGGGATAAAACTTAATTGATTGGGGGGGTGTTTTTTTTTAATGTGCTGTTGGATTTGGTTGGTTAACATTTCTTGAGGATCTTTGCATCTATGTTCATAAGGGATATTGGTCTATAGTTTTCTTTTGCTGTTGTTCTTTGTTCTGGCTTTGGTTTTGTAGTGACACTGGCCTTGGAGTATGAGTTAGGAAGAATTCCCTCCTCTTCAATCTTTTGGATAGCTTCAGTAAATTGGTGCCAGTTCCTCTGAAGTTCTGGTAGAATTCCATGAGTCCATTAGCTTCTGGACGTTTGTTGATAGACTTCTAACTGCTGTTTCACTCTTGTGACTCGTTATTGTTCTGTTCAAGGTTTCTATGCTTCCTGATTCAAAGGGTTTGGGGGGCTGTATGTTTCAAGAATATATCCATTTCCTCTAGATTGTTTAGTTTGTTTTCACAGGTGTTCTTAATAGTCTCAGATAATCTTTTGAATTTCCATCATATCAGTTGTAATGTCACCATTTTCATTTCTGATTGAGCTGATTTGAGTCTTCTCTCTTCATTTTTTATATAATCTAGCTAACGGTCCTCAATTTTATTTATCTTTTTGGTTATTGATCCTTTCTATTTTTAAAAATTTCAATTCCATTTCATTCTGCTTGGATTCCCATTATTCTTTTTCTTCTGCTGGCTTTCAGTTTGGTTTGTTTATGTCTTTCTAGTTCCTTGAGGTATAATGTTAGGTTGTCGATATGTGATCCTTCAGTCATTAATGTAGACCCTTAGAACTATAAAATTTTTCTCTCAGCACAGCTTTGACCATGTCCCAAAGATTTTGATCACTTGTTTCATTGTTTTCATTTGTTTCAAAGAATGTTTAAATTTCCATCTTGATTTTATTCTTGACCCAAGAATCATTCAGGAGCAGATTGCTTAATTTCCATATTTTTGTTTGGTTTTGTGAGTTCTTCTAGGAGTTAATTTCTAGTTTTATTCCACTATGGTTTGAGAAGGTTCTTAATATGATTTTGATTTTTTGAATTTATTGAGACTTGATTTGTGGCCAATCATATGGTCTATCTTGGAGAACCTTTCATGTACTACTGAGAAAAATGTACATCCTGCAGTTTTGGGATGGAAAGTTCTGTAAATGTCTGTTAGTTCCATTTGTTCCAGAGTCTGGCTTAACTCTACTGTTTCAGATTGACTTTTTACTTTCATCATCTCTCTTTTACTGTCAGTGGAGTTTTGACGTCTCCCACGGTTTTTGTATTGTTGTCCATCTCTTTTTCTAGGTCTTACAGAATTTGTATTATAATGCTGGGGGGTCTGGCATTGGCACATATATATTTAAAATTGTTATGTCTCCTCATTGGATTGATCTCTTTATCATTATATAACATCTTTGTCTTCTTTTTACTGTTAATTTAAAATCAACTTTATCTGATATGAAAATGGCTACTCTTGTTCATTTTGGGTTGCCAATTGCATGGAACGATGTTTTCCACATGTTCCTTGAGTCTTATTTGCAAGGTAAGTGGTTTTCTTGAAGGCAGCAGATATTTGGTTGTATTTGTTAATCCATTCTGCCAGTTGATATCTTTTTAGTGGGGGCATTGGGACCACTGATGCTCCAAAAAACAGTTAATAATGATATGGGGGGAATGGGGATTTAACCTTATTCCATTCATCATTTAAATGGTTGGGGGTTAATCTGAAAGGCCCTTTTATTTTTTTTTGGTTTTTTAAATTTTTTTATTTACTATTTTTTCTATTGTTGGTGTTCCATAAGGTCTATAAACTTGGTGATTTCCAGCTTTTTTGATTGGTGTATTTAAACACTTTTGTTTCAGTGTTTAAAACCTTTTGATAATTTCTTGTCAAGTCGGTCTAGTGGTGACAAACTCCCTCAATATTTGCTTGTCTGCTAAATATTTTATTTCTCCTTCCTTTAATGAATATTAGAGTGTGGGATACAAAATCCTTGGCTGACAGTATTCTGTTTGAGCAGACTGAAAAAAAGGGGCCTAATCCCTTCTGGTTTGTAAGATTTCTTCTGAGAAGTCTGATATTTGATAGGTTTACCTTTGTAAGTTATTTGATGCTTTTGTTTCACTGCTCTAACATTTTTTTCCTTCACATTAACTTTGCATAACTGGATGATTATATGCCTTGGGGATGACTTTTTTGCAATGAGTTTTCTGCGGGTTCTTTGGGTTTCTTGTTTCTAGGTAGTTACATCTCTGGCAAAGCCAAGCAAGTTTTCCTCCATTATTCCCTCAAAGAGATTTTTCCAAACCTGTTGCTTACTCTTGTTCCCAGTAATACCTTTGATTCTTATGTGTGGACTGTTTTACATAGTCACGCGTGTCTTGGAGATTTTGTCCTGTTCTCTTGATTCTTTTTCCTTTGTTGTTTTCTGATTTGGTTAATTCAAAAGCTTTGTCGTCAAGTTCTGAGATTCTTTCTTCTGCTTGTTCTAGTCCACTGGTAAAACTTTTCACTATATTTTGTACTTTCCTAAATAATTCTTTCACTCCCAGAATTTTGAATTTTTTAAAAAGCTGTCTATCTCTTTGGGTAATTTTTCATTCAGGTTCATAAAAATTTCTTTATGTTGGTTTTAAATTTTCTCCTGAATCCCATTGATCAATTTTATAATCAACCTTTTGAATTTTATGTCTGGAATCTCAAACATTTTATTTTGATTAGAGTTCACTGCTAAGGAGTTGGTGTTATCTCTTGTGGGTATTGGAGAACTTTGGTTTTTCATATTGTCAGAATTAGTTTTCTGCTTCCTTCTCTTTTGGGTAGATTATCTCCTCCTATGTGAGTTTGGCAGGAAGCTGACATAAGCACCGTAGGGTTTTCTTGGTTACATATAACCTTGGTGTAGTGAGTTTCTCAATTGCCAGCTGTGGCAGTCCTGTGCTGGGTACCTGCACTGGCTCATGGCATCCCAAGTGGCTGAGTGGCTTGGAAAGTGGTATTAGCTGTGGTTTTGGATCAGTTCTTTCCTGAAACTAAGGTATTATATCCGATGTGGTGAGCTAAACTGTTGACCTCTGGCCATAATTGGCACTTTGGAGAAAGTCAGCTGCAATGGTGGCTGTGGGCTTTCTCCTTGGCAAATGTTGCTCCAAGGAATTGCCCATGGTCTCTGTCTGTTTTGAGCCATTGAGAGTCAGCGGAAGTGAGGGAAGGAGTTGAAACATTCCACAAGTGCATACTCTTGGCTACCCAGTGGGGGTTCGGAGGAAGTCCCAAGCCACTGGAGTGAGGCTGCTGTGTCAGTATATTTCTTTCTCAAAAATACGAGTGCACAGCCGGGCTCGGTGGCTCAGCCTGTCATCCCGCGCCTTTGGGAGGCTGAGGTGAGCGGATGGCCTGAGCCCGCGGGTTCGAGACCCGCCTGGGCAGCGAGACCTCATCTCTACAGTGAATCGAAAAATCAGCCGGGCGTGGTAGCGCGCGCCTGTAATTCCGGCTACTCGGAAGGCGGAGGCGGAAGGACCGCCGGAGCCCAGCAGGTCGAGGCTGCGGTGGCTGGAAGCGGCCACTGCCCTCCAGTCTGGGCAACCGAATGAGACTCCAACTCAAAAAAAAAAAAAAAAAAAAATGAGTCCACATCTATGAAAAGACGCATATCACAAAGTATATGGACTTGGAAGATAGAGGTAGCAGAGATAGGGGGAACAGGATTTTTTTTTTTTTAAACAGGGTTAACTGCAGCAGCCACAGAGCTTCAGGTTATTCTTCATCAAAGTGAACATCCACTGAAAATTCAGAATTGTAAATGTTCCCTGTCTTTTTCATACAGGGATTATCCAGCTGGTCTTGCGAAAGATAAAGTCTGTAAATAGAAAGCTTATGCATTATATTTTATTATAGGGCTGGGTAAAAAGCCACACAATAGAGCACTATTATTAGAGCTTTCAAAAAAAAAAAAAAAAAAAAAAGACTTGCTCACAACAATGAGAGCCTCAGCGCATGTTCTTACCTTTCATTTGGCTCCTTCCATCTCTCTGATCAGATACAAAATACCTGAATCTTAAGTAACATATCAGTAACACGTGCTACTGATTTTTTTTTTTTTTTTTTGAGTCGGAATCTCACTCGGTCGCCCAGACTGGAGTGCAGTGGCCGCTCCCGGCCACCGCAGCCTCGACCTGCTGGGCTCCGGCGATCCTTCCGCCTCAGCCTTCCGAGTAGCCAGAATTACAGGCGCACGCTACCACGCCCGGCAGATATTTTGGTTTATTGTAGAGATGAGGTCTCGCTGCCCAGGCGGGTCTCGAACCCGCGGGCTCAGGCAATCCACTCACCTCAGCCTCCCAAAGGCGCGGGATTACAGGCTGAGCCACCGAGCCCGGCTTCTACTGATTTTTTTAACACTGTTTTTTAATGGAATAAATCTAGGTTAAATGGTATCCTGGTTTAATAAAGTATCTAAATTTCTATATGTGACAGAAATCAGAGACTACAAGTGTATCAAAAATCTGGAATAAATTACTGTCTCTCTTAAATGGTGGAAGTTGGCATTTTTGGCTAAAGAGCAATCTCATAGCTAATAAAAACAGCTTTACCAAGTGGTTTGTCAATTTAAATGTTATAGAAATCTTTAGAAAATTACATAAATGTAAAAATAAACTGATCTAACCTGTTGCTTCTTGGTGTCTTACAAGAAAAAGCATCCCTCAGAAAGAACCACTTTTGTGGAGTAGCACTAAATAAAGCTCCACCTTGATCTCACTACTGGGGGACTTTTCTCATGTTATGAGTCAAGATTCATTGTTTGTATATACCCAGAAAAAAAATGGTAATTTTTTTTTTTCAAATCCAAGTCCATGCTTTATTTTTTAATTTGTTCATTTTTTATTATAAAGATGTGGGGTACAATTCATAGTTAGGTTCCAAAGTCTATGCTTTCAAACTTCATTACAAGTGTGCCTTACAAGTGTGTGTGACCACGTGCTTAGTTTATTATGCCTTATAGAACTTGAGGCGTTACTAGATCCAGTTCAAATTTGAAGGAAAGGCAAGGATTGGGTGTGACAATAACAATCAATTCATGCCACATGCAATACAACCACTTCTCCAATTCTGACCCAAATGATTGTTACAATGTTTTTTCCTTTTGTATTGGATAGTAAGTTGATACCAAAACGTCTCAATTTTTTTTTACCACCATAGACAAATACTCCTTCAAGCACAGGACGTTTAGACTCAGGAATGAGTTTCCAGATATGGTAGAAGATTCTTTTCATTGGCAAACTTCAAAACCAATGAGTGATTTTTAAATAGATTCCCAATTCAGTTATTAGAAAATCATGTTTAAATGAGAGAGTAACAATTAATGATTTTTAAGCCAATTTTCTTTATGTTTATTTTGTCTTGTAACTTCTGTCCTGTACACAAGTGTGTCAATTAACTTTTATGCTAGTGAAGCCCCCCTAGATCTGTACTGGGAGTAACTCCTTTCCATCCTCACCTCCCTTTCTCTTCAAGTGTGTATTTTTGCCTTTACAAACACTTCACTTTGCTCACAAAAACAAATGAAGAAAAAAAAAACAAAGAAAAATAGACACTTCCCTAGGAGGCATTTGTTATCACACTCAAGATCTGATGATAGTACTCAGTAACTTGCAACACAGTCTTATGGCATGCTCCTTGAGGATAATGCAAGAGTGTGTCTCAAGAACAGATGTGTTTTAAAATAACAACCAGAGTGTGAGAAGTAAGGTAATGAAGAATGGCATTTTGAGGATTTTATGGTTTAAATTGAGCTGCAGTAAGTCTTATACACAGACATTAGGCTGTTATAATTGGATTAGACTATATCCATACCTCTTTCTCAGTATAAAAAATGTGTGGAATCATAAATAAAAAGCACATTCATCGTAACAATCAGGAAGCACCTAAAAAAGGTATGGTTAAGAGAAAAAGGTTATATTCATTGTGCAATTGATACCAAGAACTAATAATTCCATAAGGGTTAAAATTACATCCTTTATTCTTTTAAATATTTATCAAACAACTATAGCCACTAAATATACAGCATTCCACAGTCTAGAACAATACACTCAAGATACAAAGGCAGACACTTTAAGAGAATGATGTTGCTTTCTCTTGCTATTTGTATTACATTTTTTAAGGGACTATATTTTTTCCATGATAGATATTTAATTCAGACAATAAGTTTTGAATCCAGTTTAGACAATGCGACACAGAATTTACTAAGGGCCTATCCCTATCTATACCCAAACATATTGCAGTGAAATTTTATAATTTTTTGTTGCCTTGGCATCTATTCAAAATATACATTGAACTTTCT
This sequence comes from Cephalopachus bancanus, assembly GCA_027257055.1. Lineage (NCBI taxonomy): Eukaryota > Metazoa > Chordata > Mammalia > Primates > Tarsiidae > Cephalopachus > Cephalopachus bancanus. The sequence goes on along the minus strand of JAPVLO010004700.1, from coordinate 3,682 downwards.
TATACAGAATCAGGGGTCAGTCATGCTTAACATAGTTTCCTGCTCTTCACTTCCTCACAGTTCCTCAGTGTGAATGATTCAGGTATCTGTCTCAGATGATCACTTCCTTATGGAATAACTAGATACTTAACTCAACCCACAGGTCATTTGGTTCACTACATTTACTGCTTCTACTTAATAGATTCTCCTCCAACTGGAGCAAGCAGGGGATGAAAGGAAGCACAGGAAATAGATTTTTTTTTTTTTTTTGGTTGAAGTATCACTCTGTTACCCAGGCTGGAGTGCAGTGGCATGATCAGTCACTGCAGCCCGAACGTGCAAGGCTCAGGTGATTCTTCCACTTCAGCCTTCCAAGTTGCTGGAAACAGGAACGCACCATCATACATGGCTACTTTAAAAAAAAATTATTGTAGAGACGAGGTTTGCCAAGATGCCCGGGCTGGTCTTGAACCCCTGGGCTCAGGTAATCCTCTTCCCTTCACCTCCCAAAGTGCCGGGTTACAGACGTGAGCCACTGAGCTCAGTGGAAATCAATTTAAATTAACCAACATAGTTACTTGTTGGCAGTTCTGATAGATGATTTAATACCAAAATGAGATGAAACTCTTGAGGCTTAGAAATCAGTTATATACAGAATAATATTCAGACAAACATTTCATGACAGGCCAATATAAACAATACACTTTTGATATTCACGGCTTGCATAAAGGCAATATTGGATTAAAACTACTATTTGTAACATTATAGTATCAATTGCAAAATGAGTCAAATTTTCCTCTTTTTATAAATTTCATAAATTATTGGGAACAATGTGTTTTAAAGATGCAAAACAAAAATGTGATCGCTGCTATGCAGTAAAGCATACCTTTACTTTTTTAGCATCTTGGCTTTCATTTTTTTTTTCTTGAAAATCAATACATGTACTTTTAGAAAAAAGTAGAAAGTTTAGAATTTAGAAACAACAAATGGGCAATAAGTTTTTCAAACTACATGTATTTTTTAAAATTGTTTTGAATCTGATTTGTTGTACCTTATTCTAGAAAGGGGCATTACATCTATCATCTTCCTTGCTGAAAATTTATAGTAAAAGAAATCCTAAACCAAAATCGTCAAGACCAGACAAGACTAGTGATAAAGCTGTTTTTTTTTACTCCCCGGGAGAGAAAAACTTCACTTTTACATCAGCGTGTAGCAGTGGACATTATATACCTCTATTATTAATTTGTTTTCTTCAGTATCATGGACAAACTATGAATGAACACACAGAATTCAGAGCCATAAGCCTAGCTGATGATAAAAACTTCATTTTCACTTATCAAGACATCCTATATTTATAAAATGGTTTTGGTCTCACAGTCTAATCACTATAAACAATATACTGTTGTTTATATTTTTAAAAGGCCAACGTGTTTGGACAGGCACAGTTTCTCATGTTTGTAATCCAGTACTTTGGGAGACCAAGGGGGGAGGGTTTCTTGAGCCTAGAGGTTCAAGACAAGCCTAGTCAACATAGTGAGACCTCATTGCTACAAAAAAATTTAAAAAAAATTTGTTGGGTGAAGTGGCGCATGGTTATAGTCCCAGTTAGTCAGGAAACTGAGGCAGAAGGGTCGCTTGATGCCAGGAGATTGAGGTTGAAGAGAGCTGTGATCCGGCCACTGTACTAAAAACCCAACTCAAAAAAAATTAACATATTTAAGGTTATAATGGGTCACTGTGGTAAATTGTGTTCAAATTTTTTTTTAGAGTTTAGCCAATTAAACATTATTAATTAATGTGTTTACTGATGTGATCACAAGCTTTGTCCATTGCAGACTGCAGGATGAAATGACCAAAGATAGGTGAAATTTGTGAAATAAAAAAATTTGAAATCATGCAAAGTGGTTTTAAAAAAATTTGGGTTTACCCTTCTATTATAATGGCAACTGAGTAAGAAAATTCTATGCCAGGTCTGTGAAAAAAAAGAAAAAATGGTGCAGACTCAGTTGGTCCCCCAGGGAACTCTACACAGAGAGAACAATAGTGGAATGGTCTATAATCTCTAGGTATATGATGAAGACTGGGTGTGCTGTTATGTAGGGCAGGGGGGAAGAAACAGGAGGCACAGAATGAGAAAGCTTCATCAAGGAGGTAAAAATTCAACAGGGTATGAAAGGACTTGGATGAATAAAAAGAGCATTGAAAATGGAATCTTGTCTAGGCAGAGGGGATAGGGAAAGATCAGCAAAAACACAAAGTAGAAATTACAGAATTGCAGCCAGTTGTGGTGGCTCATGCCTGCAATCTCAGCACTTGGGGAAGTCGAGACAAAGGAAATTTGCCTGAGCTCAGGAGTTTGAGACCAGCTTGGGCAACATGGTGAGACCTCATCTCTACAGTAAATAAATAAATAAAAATAAAAATTAGCCAGGCATGGTAGCACACCCTGTAGTACTAGCTACTTGGAAGGCTGGAGCGAAAGGATCTTCTGAGCCCTGCAGGTCAAGGATGCAGTGGCTGTGATCATGCCACTGCTCTCAGCCTGGGTGACAGAGTGTGAGACTCTGATGAAATAAGGAGCTGGGGGGGGTGTGTTGAAAAAAGAGTCTGCTAGTCAAGTGACTGATTGAAATAAGTTCTGTTTTATCTTAAGAGCTCAAGTCAGGAAAAGAAGAGATAAATTGCTGAAGAATATAGTGGGACATTTCTTAAGTGACAAAGGGGGCTGATAATAATCACATATAACAGTTATTTAGTGGTGGATAGTTTAAAGCAACTTTATCTATACTACCAAATTTAATTCCACAACTCTTGAGATGCACTATTAATCTCACAGATAAGAATGTTGTGCTAGAGGAGTCAACTGGCCTTGAAATGGGCACACGGTGTGTTTTCTTCTCTACCTACAGCTTTTCACCATGAGAGCAAAACTTCAGAATGCACACTTCAGAACTCTACACAGTGAATTGTATAAGGAGGAAGAAAGTGTAAAGAGACCGTTGCACAAATCTAAATATAAACAAATGAGGTCCTGGACAAGCAGTGTCATTGGGAACAGAAAGGAAGGGGGAGTGAAGGAGAATGTCAAAGGCATAGTCATTAGTGATTGGCAAATTGGATTTAGGGGGCCAAGGCAAAGATGAATCAATGCCAACTCCAAATTTTAAGGCCTGAGTGGGAGAAACTTGTTGGGAGCCAGCCACGGAGGCCCACTGAGCATTAGGGATCAGGAAGGGCCGTTGACCCCGAGACCACTAGGATGCATTCAGGAGCTATTGACCTCATTTCCTCCCCCTTTCTACACAGCACTAACCAGATTAAGCTCCTGTGAACTCAAAACATAAAAACTCTGAGACCGGGATGAACACAAGCTAACTTTAGAAGCTCATTGCTCCCATTCTTCCACAAACTGCAGTTTTGGCTTTCACACAACTTATAATTCAAACTTGGGTCACATCTAAGAGCCTTGGTATTGGTCACAGGCTCCTGGGTCATGATCTTAGGATTTATTGAAGTTGAATAAATGGATTAAGGTTTCATCGATTAGGTTATGGGATTATACCTGAAAGAACATCCGGTGGGTGGGGAACGCCCTCACACACCCGACTGTGTATAAAAGACCAGTTGTAATTCCCATTAAATGACTTCTGCACTAGACAGGGGTCCAGTCTCTTTCTTCCTCTCTCTCTCTCTCTTTCTCTCT
>JAPVLO010004699.1:0-13562 GCA_027257055.1 Cephalopachus bancanus | reverse complement strand
TCCTGATTTGCAAAACTTCTGGCTTAAAAGAGTGTTTTCATTGGATCCAGATCACTCAGGCCACCCATTTACCTTTCTTAGTTAAATAACACCCCTTGGTGATGAGAAAGCAATTGTCTCCGAAGACATCATCACTATTATAAGAGCAGACATCTAGCCAGTGGACTGAATGAAGAACTGACGAGGCTACTTCTCCAGCTGCACTGCAAGACACCCTCACGTGGATTTCGGCATAAGTGGGCTTTTTGTTGTCATTAAGAGTATTCCTTCCCCTGGTTGTTCAGAAGTTTCAGATGAAATTTTTCTGATGTTTTTAATGAAAGATGTTATTTGCTTCCCCATCATAGGAGATATTTCCTCGGCAGGAATGCTGTCGAACATGTTGCATTCACAACAGGACACAAAGTCTAACAATCACAGAGAGACTAATTACTGGAGGAAAATTACACCCAAAGACCTATTTCCTCATGATGAAAATGACAGCCTGGTGCCCCGTTACCTGGCCTGATCAGGGCCAATTGCCCGCGCAACGTTGTGCTCGCGCTTTGCGCTCCAAGCCACTGTCGAGGAAAGAGGCTCTTCAGTCCTGTAAGCAGCTCAGTGAGAAATCAAGGTGGGCTGTCAGCTAAGTGAGGTCTAATTATAAGTCTCATTTCCAGTATTTATGAATGTGACAGGCAGTAACCAGGGCTTATGTGCATCTGTACACGGGGCCGCTTGAGCAAGTCCTTCTTTCTTCCCACCAGCATCTGAGTTATCATCTTGAAGCTTCGTCGTTGTGTGCTGACAGCCAGGGCCTGGCCCAACCAAACTGTGAAGAGAGACCATCTCTTCTTTGCTCACTCTGCCCTGTCCCTTCTCATCAGCGACCTCACACTACAAGGGTCTGCACCTCCCCCTATCAAAAATCTATTTAAAGAGATGGAACATAGCCTTTTTCCTCCATAATGTCTCAACTCTCTTCAAGTCACTTCTCTTCCAGTCTCCAAAGACCAGATGTTGTACTACTTCATGTATATGAAATGTCCCACACAGGCAAATCTATAGAGACAGAAAGTACATTAGTGTTTGCCTAGGGCCAAGAGGGTTGAAGGAAAATGGGGGTGACTGCTCATGGGAATGAAGTGTCTTCTCAGATGATGAAAATGTTCTAAAATGTATTGTGGTGATGATTGCACACATCTGTGTAGATGCTAAAAACCACCAAATTATACACTCTGAATGGGTAAATTGTATGGTATTTGAATTAAATATCAATAAAGTTGCTTTTTTAAAAAAATCACTTTTCTTTATGTGGCCTTTTCCAATGCAGAAAACTTCAAGCATTCAAGAACCGGTGAGAAATTTGAGGGGGGGTATCCAAAATGGCCTCTGTGGAACAGCAGGATGGTGCCTCTCTTGCCAAGCAAGGCAGAGAGCAGGAAACCAGACACCAGCAGAGGAAGACACCCTGAACACTTTTGGATGGGTGAAGCACCCTGCACCCAGCAAAGGTCTCTTGGAAACACATAGAGACCAGAAAGCAATGGCAGACACAGGAATCCGAGTGTCCCATCTCCCACTGGGCCCCAGGCTTGCAGAAGAACCAAAGCCCTGCCTAGCAAATGAGAGTGGATGAGTGACCCTAAGACACTTTGGGTTGGTTCACCCCCTCCAAGCTGCTCACAGGTCATCAGTCCCATGTGGAAGAAGTCCTGGTCAGGGCACAGTGGCAGGCAACCAGAGCACAAGGAGAATGAGGAACAAAATCCACAGTCAGTCAGCCACTGAAAGTATGGCTTCCACCAGTGGAGCCTGGCAACCAGCTCCCAGGCAGGGAAAGCTCACCTGGTATCCAGCTCCCGGGCAGAGTGAACCCGGCTGGTGCCTGCCACCAATAGATGGTGACCGTCTTCCCAGCCAGATTAGAATCACCTCCAAGCCTTTTGTGCCTATGTGGTGTATCCTCCCTCTCCCCCACAGCAGGGAACTCTCTCTTTGTCAAGATTAGAGGGTGGACTTGAACAGGGAGAGAGAGACATGAAAGACACCCAAAGGTTTTCTTGATGGGAAGGCTTCTGGGCTGCAAACCACCAGCAGATGGGAGGCCCACTCCCCTAGCACCCAGCTCTCTGCAGAGTGCTAGCAGCAGGGGCTGAAAACTAATCCAATTAGATTAACAGCAGTAGAGAAAATCTACATGAGAGAAACCTGCCATAGGGTGGAGCAAGGAACAGAAATGAAAGCACCTTTCTTTCTCACTGGGTGACCTATATTGAGCCACAGAAAGAGCTCTATAACAAAGGGTCATTGACTAGCTTCAGAGCAACAAAAATAAAGAGGAATTATAAAAAGTCCTATCACAAATGAGGAAAAAGCAATGAAAAAAATAGGCAACCCTCAGAATCTGAAAGAAACAGCACCCCAAAAGGCAGCTATCAGAGGACAAACAATGAAAACCCCCTACAGAACAACCTGCCCAAGATGGTAGTCAAAGAAATCAGAGAGAGGATTGCTAAAATGAAAAGAGAGAACCGAGAGAAACTAGAAGCGAAACTCATCGAAGACATACAGGAAGTAAAATGGAGTTGGCCAATTTCAGAAAAGCCCATTCTGAAATAATGGCAATGAAGAACTTCATCCTAGAAATTAAAAACACAGTAACAATCATAAGGACCTGGATCAAACAGGCAGAGGAAAGAATCTCAGAGCTTGAAAACCAAAGTATGACTTAACCTAGTCTGTCAAAAGCATAGAAAAAAATCTCAAAAAGAAGGAGCGAAACCTTTGCAAGATGTCAAGAGGCCAAATCTACACCTGATTGGTATCCCTGAAGTATACAAAAAAACAGAACACCATGGAACAAGCAGCCATGAGGTAAACCAAGAAAACGTCCCACATCTCACTAGAGAGGTGACTATTCAAGCACAAGAGATTCAGAAAGCCCCTGCAAGGTATCACATGAGAAAACCATCCCTAGGACACATAGTGATTCACCTCCACAAGTAAGCATGAAAGAAAAATCCTAAAGGCAGTAAGAGAAAAAGATCCAACTACCTATCAGGGAAGACCCATCAGAATTGCTCCAGGCTTATCTGCAGAGACACTACAAGCCAGGGAGTAGAGTCCAGTTTTTAATGTTCTCAAAGATAAATAATTCCAACCAAGAATTTCCTACCCTGCCAAGCTAAGCTTCACCAATAATGAAGAATTAAAATCTTTCCCAGACATCCAATCCCAAAAAGAATATGCTGCCTCCAAACCAGCCCTTCAGGAGACACTTAAGAAGGTGACGAACACAGAAAAGAAAAAAACAGAACAGTCATACCCATCTCAAAAGTACAGGCAAGCGCAGAGTTAACAGCATACAGACAACTCACAAAAGTGAAAATACACACACACACATATAAATACAAAAGTAAAAAGGGAACAAGGCAACCCTCTAAGAACCCTATGACTGAGATAAATGCTTATATTTTTCAATAATCAATTTGAACAAGAATGAACTAAATGCACCACTGAAGAGACACAGAGTAGCACACTGTATTAAAAAAGCATGATCCAACAGTCAGCTGCCTCCAGGAAACTCATCTCACTGCAAAGGACACTCACAAACTCAATATTGGAGGCCAGAAAATGATATTTTAGGTGAATGGAAAAGACAAGAGGGGAGGTCTAGCTATTCTGATATCAGACAAAGCAGTCCTCAAACCACCAAAAGTCAAAAAGGACATTTGACATAATGATAAAAGACTCGATCCACCAGCAAGAAATAGCCACCCTAAACATATAGATACCCAACACAGGAGGACCGGTTTTATAAAACAACTACTGTGTAATCTAAGAGAGGACATTGGTTCTCACACAATTATAGTTACAGACCTAAATATCCTCACTAACAGCTTTAGATAGGTCACTGAGGCAAAAAACAAACAAGGTTATCTGGAACCTCAACTCAACCAACCAAACGGATTTAATAGACATCTGTAGAACACTTCACCCAATATCTACAGAGTATACATTTTATTCATCAGCATATGGAACACATTCCAAGATCAATTACATTCTTGGACATAAATCAAGTGTGAACAAATTTCAAAAGATCGAAATAATGCCATGCATTTTTCTCAGACATGGAAATGACAATATGGAGATTCATATGGAAACAAAAAAGAGCACGCCTAACCAAAATCATCCTCAGCAAAAGGAACAAACCAGGAGGAATCACACTTCCCAGACTTTAAACCACTTACATAGTTAATTACAAGATTATAGTAACCAAAGCAGCCTGGCATTAGTGCAGGATTATGCACATAGACCAATGGAACAGGACAAAGATTCCAGAAGCAGAAACATGGATTTATCTTCAACAAAGTCACCAATAACAAGCACGGGGGAAAGGAGACCATATTCAACAAATGGTGCTAGGAAAACTGGCTGACCACATGCAGATAGTTGAAATCGGACCCCTACTTATCACCATCTACAATTTCAAATCAAAATTGATCAAAGGCCTAAATGTAAAACCTCAAGTTATAAGACTCCTAGAAGAAAATGGAGGAAATATACTTATGTACAGTAGGCAACGAACTCTTGACCAAGTCCCCAAAAGCGAATGCCATACAAGCAATGATAGACAAGAGGGACCACATCAAACTGAAAAGCTTTAACACAGCAAAAGAAATCATCAAGAGAGTAAAGAGACCACCCACAGAAAGGGAGAAAGCATGCATCTGACAAAGGCCTGTCATCCAGGATCTACAAGGAACTCAAATGAAGGGAAAGGAAAAAAACCACTCCATTAAAAAAGTGGACAAAAGACATGAACAGACATTACTCAAAAGATGAGACACAAGCAGCCAACAGACGGGAAAAAATGCTCAGCCTCACTAATCATCAGAGAAAGGCAAATCAAAACTACAATGAAATACCACCCAACTCCGGTATGGATGGCTGTCATTAAGAAGTCACAATGAAGATGGTGGCATCTTCATTGAAGAGTTTCTTTATTTTCAAGTTTTTAGGTTTGGAACAACAGCAATTTTAATCCTCGGCCAGGGCCAATGAGCCCCAAGCTTACGGCTGACATCTTGTTGGAAGGACGAAGAGGATCTGAGTGGAGGGACGGTCTGGGGGAGATGGAGAACGGGCAGATAAGAAGAGGGGTTGGTGAAGCCCAGCTGGAGGAAAGGTGCAAATACTAACAAGACCTCCCGCCACCTCCCACCAGAGGCAAGCCCCTGACTGACCCTTTAATTCCCTTCACTGCCCCCCCGCCTTGGCAGGGAAGCCCTTGTTGGCTTCTCCTGGCAGCAGAAGACAAGTTCTGATATGGAGGATCCTTATGAGGATGTGTTTTCTCTTTATTTTCTTCCTAAAATGTGTGTGTGGACTATCAGGTGGGGGTTTAGGAGGGAATTCACAAGTAAATGTGATATTTATCCTCCCTCAAAAAAGAAAGAAAAATAAATGTTCTTTCTGTCCCCCTGAAATCACAATTACAGGAGCTGTCTTGCTAATTATATCAGAAAAGGGGAGTCCTGTTTGATATTAATTGATGTTTAGGCTTTATTTTTAACCCATGACCATTTTTGATAGACATAAATGTCTCGTGACTTCCTTTGAGCAATTTGCAATTCCGAAATAAGTTAAATAGCATGATTACAGGTGAATCAAAGAAATTATAGCACAGCCTTCAGAGACGATGCTATACTCCCTTCGCTCATTTGGAATCACAAGATAGAGTGAGGATTGCATTTTGTTTCTAAAGCTGCCTAGTAACTTTCTCTTAGTATCATGTCACGTCTGAGCCAGAGAGACTTTAAGATGCTCCCTTTATCTATAAAGGTACTGATCTACCAGACATGTACATGGACCTGGGGTTCAAAGAACACAACAGAAGTAGGGGGTTCTTGAATACAGTTGGGAAGGACACAAGGAGGAATGGGTGTTGGCAGTTGTTAAGGATGGGTAGGATCTACTGGGTATTTACTTGCTGATAGAAAAGTTGGGGAAAAAAAGAATGTTACGTAGAGGAGAAGATTTGAGCTCAGGTATAACCATTCCTTAACATATCATTCATTGAGAATATCTCATTCAAATATACCCTCTCCCTCTGGAAGAAACATGCAATTTTACATTGCTAGGTATTGACAGTATTAAAATGTTGATATTAACTTTTTTTTTTTTGAGTAGGAGTCTTACTCCATTGCCCTGGCTGAAGTGCAGTGGCATGCTCACAGCCACCCTAGCATCGACCTGCTGGGCTCAGGCAATCCTTCCACCTCAGCCTTCCAAGTAGCTGGAACTACGGGAGCATGTCACCACACCCGGCTAAGTTTTTTATTTGTCATACAGATGAGATCTTGCAAAGTTGCCCAGGCTGTTCTTCAGCCCGTGGGCTCAGGCAATCCTCTCACCTCGGCCTCCCAAAGTGCTGGAATTAAAGGCTTGAGCCACCGTGCGCAGGTGATATTAGCTTTCAAATGTACGATAATGCTGGTGTGGTTATGCTTTTTAAAAGAGTCTTTAACTTTTAGAAACACATACAAAAATATTTATAAATGAGATGATAAAATAGATGGGATTTGCTTCAAATAAATCCAATTTATTGGAAGGGATATAGATTAAAGAAGCTTGAGTATGAGTTGATAATTGTGGAATCTGCCTGATGGGTACCTGGGATCATTTACATCATTCTGTTTACTAATATGTTTGCTTGAGATTGTCCATAATAAAAAAATATTTTAAGAAACACTGTTTTCAGTCACATGAATTATCTGAGACTGGGATAATCCTCTTGCCTTAGAAAAACAAAAGAAAAAAAAGAACTATATGAAATAATTGTTTTTAGACATTAAATAACAGGCAGTGCATGAAGGAAAGGAAAGTGAGGCCCGCAGTTACCCCAGCTCTTTGCCTGGAGACAGTTTCCATGCTGTTGTACAAAAAAAGAGAAGATAAATAAACCCTAGCATTCTCTCCAAATGGTGGAGACAAACACTGGAATTTGGGGAAATCAAGACCCATGGAATTTGCAGGAGAGGGTTCTACAGAGAGAGAGAGAGTTACACAAGGAGGGCGCACACTCCAAAAATCCTTAAAAGAATCTCCTTGGTTGCACATGCATGAGGGGAAACTGTTGGACAGTGAAAGAAACCCTGGAAAGCAGTAGGTTGAACAATTTCTGAACCTCATATGGGGTTAGTTATCATGTGCGCTTTCATCAACCAGAATAGAACGAATGAGCAACACACAAGACATAAGGCAGAGTCTTCAGAAGGGTTTTGTCTTTGCAAGGGAGCTAAATTAACCCCAGACTAAAGGCAGATTTGGAACTAACAAATCTTAGAAAACAATCCTGGAAAGGATCATGTGGATTCCAAGTAATTAACTGCCTGCCAGAACAGAATCCAACACACTGAAGAAAATACAACAAAACCCAGAATCCAGCGATGTGAACTCCAGCGATGTGAAATCCAGCGATGTGAAATTCATGTCCAGCATCCGATCAAAAATTACTAGGGATATTTTTTTAAAAAAAGAAAAATATGATCCTTATTCAGAAGAAAAATTGATCAAATGACAGAGATATAATTCAGAGACAAGCATGTTAGAACTGGTATTATTAAATATGCTCCAAATATTAGAAAGGTAGAAGAAAATGAATAGAATAAGGAGAGAAATAGAGGATATTTTAAAAATCAAAGAAACTTCTAGAAACAGAAGCTACAATATCTGAATTTTTTTGAATATTAGTGTATTGGAAAAGCACTAAAGAAATAACCAGTAAACTGAAGATAAAACAGGAGAAACTGTCCAAAATGAAGCACAGAGAGAAAAAGACTTTAAAAAAAATCATTGTGGGAAAATTTGAAATGGCTCAGCACACCTGAAATTAGGAAGATAAACAATATTTGAAAAAATAATGGCCAAAATTTTTCCAAATTTGATGAAAACCATAAACTAACAAATCTAAGAAGCTCCACAAATCCCAAAGAGAACAAACATGAAAACAACCACACCTAAACAAATTACAGAGAACCAAGATTAAAAAGAAAATCTTAAAAGCAGCCAAATTAAAAAGACACATTACATACACAGGAATAAAAATAAGAATCACAGCAGAAGCCCACCAAAATCTATGCAAGTCAAAAGGTAATCCAGCAACGTCTTTAAAATACTATACTGAAAGAAAAAAAAAATCTGTCAATACCCCCCCAAAATATATTTTTAAAATGAAGGTATAATAGAGACTTTTTCAGACAAACTAAAGCTAAGGGAATTCATCACAAGCATCCCTACGTTACATAGATGCGAAAGAAAGTTCTTTAGGCAGAAAGAAAAATGATTCCAAACAGATATCAGATGAAAAATTGGGTCCACACAAATACACATAAAAGCATCAGAAGTACCTGTGGTTCTCTCTCATACTCACTCCTGCCTCTGACTCTGGAACCATTACTCCCTCTATCAGGAAAGCTCCTTGTTCCCCTGAGAAACTCCTGTTCACGATTTCCAGACAGCTTAAATGTTAAGTTTCTCTGCAAAGCCTTCCCTTGCCTTGGTGGCAGGACTCCATCTTATTTACCTTTGAGAGGAGCTCAGCTTCTGTTGAATGAATGAAGTTTGATTGCATGAGATCCTGAGTGGAACATGTGCGAGGACATTCAACAAGACTCTGTCCATAGTCACCCTCATTCATTTATTCACTCGTTAATTTCTTTTTTTAATGCAATATCCTAAAATTAATTTTTTAAAAAAAGAGGAAGTTGATCTGTATTCTACACATGAAAAATGAGTTGGCATTTTCAGTAATAAGCCATATACTCATTGGGTCCATGTTCTATACTATTTTTTTTTTTCTAAATATAGTTTATTTAGAAAGTAAGTTAGAGAGAGAGAAGAGAGAGGAGATTCACCTCCCCAAGGTTGGGGAGGGAGCCAAAGACAGAAAACATGGCAGCCATGGCTCAAAGAGCTATGTGGACACATCAGAGTTTAACAAAGCAATGGTCCGTGCTCTATACTATTTAATGCAGAACTGCACAGCAATAAGACTTTCTGAAAAGTGGTTTGCTCCAAGGGGAGCAAAATCTGCTCCTTCGTTGTAGGCGAATTGCATAAACACACACGTGTTTTCATATGAAGTTGAATGTTCTCTTTTAACCCTCGGCTTTCTCTAAAATTATTACATGTATAGTTTGTGTCAAAGGTCAATAGTTTAACCTGCTACTGTATTCCTTTATTTTAAAGGAAAATAACAGAAATATTGTAAGGTTAACAAAAAGCATGACGTTCAAATAATATCTCTGTGCTATTTACAAATTCGCTTCCCATTGTCTTTGCTCTAATATTTACTTGAAATATTTGTTCGAGTAATTAACATCCTATTTATTTAAATGTGCAATCGCTACATTTAATTTCAACCAGTTCATGAGTCTCAGAAGCAAAATACTAGGCAAAAATTTCCAGTAACATTTGAAAGAATTTCAATTTCCATATTTTTTAAAAAATGGAGATTATAACCTACTTAAGAGGTTGGTGGTGAAGTTATTGGAAGTAGCTTTTCCAATTTTTTTTTAGAAAGCGTTTCTTATATGTAACCCTTATCTATGTCTAAGTCAGTTCCTTCTTGAAAGCAGAAAGCCAAACTTTATTTTTAAATCTTTTTCTCTTTATAGATTAAGCAGTATTGCTCTCACATATAAATATTCAAAGGAAATACTTTGCTGTTTTTAATAGCCTTTCTGATTATTAAATATTGCCATAATGTAGTTAGTTTGTAGAGTAAAAGCTTCAATGAGGCAGGGACTTCTGTCCACTTTTCTTGTTATTGTTGGTTGCTGAATCCCTAGAGCCAACATGGCGACCTGGCACAGAGTGAGAGCCCCACAAAGGCTGGTGGAATGAATGAATGAATGAGTTGTGTCAGTCTGTGGCAGCCTCAGACTCTTTCCTGGGGCCTCTCTCTGGCCACAGCCTTTGGAGTTATGCTTGGAAACAATCTCTAGCCATCTGTTCTCCTTCATTGTGTCCACCTGATCTTTCTGTTTACAATATGTTAATTTATTTGATGATATTATCCACCTTTGTGTAATCATTTACACAGAAACCTCAAAGGTTTTTATGAAAGGAAAATGATACAGTCTCTCACATGCGGCAAAGAAACTTCACTTACTCATTGGGTCTTATACTTCCCCACAACTTTCAAAACAGTCACGAATCATTGTCACCATTGATCCTGAATTCAAATGCTGTCCTAGGTTTGGGGTACTACTTTTCATTTGTTCTTGGAGGCTTAACCTTGAGAGGAACCCAAAGCCTGATTAGATTCCGAACTGAAGCTTTCCGAGGCAAACCTAAACCCAGCCTAAACACTGGAAATGCAGGTTGGGGGTCTCTGGGTACCCAAATCTACCCAGCTTTTTTTAAATAAAGCTGCTGGCTTGCTTATCTCCCAGAATCAGAGACATTCACAGATAGAGACATTTCCCTGAGCCAGGATAAATGCCCCATAACCTCAAAATGGACTAATCTCAATCCCAAATTTTCAGATGCCGGATCTTGCCAGACCCTGAACCACTGGTCAGAGACCCACATATAGGAGTCAGGCACAGCATGCCTCACCCTGTGAGAAACGTAACATCATTTCGTTTACATTCCAAAATATCCAGAAACCCTCATTAAAGAAGGGATATGTGAATAGCCTGTTAAAAGCAAGATTCCGGAAGATACAAGTGGGTATGAGTAAACCAGCATCTTTTTATTTATTTTTTTAATTATAAAGATGTGGGGTACAATTTGGGGTTAGATACACAAACATTGATCATGCAGGTACCCTTGTTGATGAGGTCTGCCCCTCCCTCCCCTAGCAGTTTCCTTCAACTGCCAATCCCACCTCCCCTCCCCTGACAGTTTCCCATTACGGCCTAACACTTTCTTATAGTATTAAAATTGTTCAAGGTCTGCTTATGAGTGAGAAAACATGGTACTCTGTTCTTTGTTTCTGTGATAGATCACTGAGTATGATCGACTCCAAATCCTGAAAGAACTAGAAACTGGCCTTCCATATGACCCAGCAATTCCCCTATTGGGAATATACCCAGAGCAACTCAAATCATTCTACCAAAAAGATACCTACACATGCATGTTGGTTGCAACTCTATTCACAATAGCAAAAACATGGAACCAACCATGTTGTCCATCAAAGCTGGACTGGATAAAGAAATCATGGTACATATACACAATGGAATCTTATGCAACCATAAAGAAGGACAACAATATGGACTTTGCAGCGTCTTCTTAAGTGTCTGTATTACAGAATGTCAAAACTGATTGATACACTTTTCAAAGTTACTTACATGAGACTTCTATTAGTTGGTGGCAATTATGTTAATTTATTAAATGTCATTTCAAACACTGTGCCTACTCTTTTTTTAGTGTGATCATGCAACCCAAGAAGTTATTTCAGCAAACTTGTTTCATTCAGAGGAATCTTAAAGACTTTTGGTGAAAGAAGATCACTTTTTGCCGCAGTTGCTAAAGATTCACCTGTTTTCATTGGCAGGGCTTGATCACAGTTTACTGCAGCCTGGACCCCCTGGGCTCAAGCAATCCTCCGGCCTCAGCCTCCCTAGTAACTGGGGCTGCACTACACCCGACCAACTGATTTTATTTTTGAGAGAGATAAGGTCTTGCCTAGTCTGGTCTTGAAATCCAAGGCTCAAGTGATCCTCCAGTCTCGGCCTCCCAAATACTGGGATTATAGCATGAGCCACTGCTCCCAGCTCCCTTCCCTCTTTAAATTCATTGCTCAGAGAAAATGAGAACCTGAATATTTTGGGGTCTTAAAAGCAGTGACCACAGAGACCCATGGCATTTTAAGAAAAAAGGGCTCTTCTTATTACTCTGCTATAAACTTTTTATCTTGCTCCCGTACCAATTGAATATAATATTTTTATAAGTTTCCCTTAAAAGTGAATAGTGAATTTCAGCTAAATGAATACAAGATGAAAATCATAAGATGTTATCAAAAATGATGACTACAATTTTATTCTAGAATTTACTTGCCTAAATTGCTTAAGAAATGTGCTTGTTTTAATGATAAAATTCCCCCAAAACTGAATAATAAGAGAGTCTAAATCCACTTCTCAGACTTGCTTCCCCTATAATATGTGTAATAGAACAATCCTGAATTAGCTGCTACTTTCCATAATTCTTGTCAGCAAAATCTATCAGTAGTTCTAACTCTGATTATACACGCTGGTAATGTAATTAAACATGTTTTAAGCCTATCTCTGATGTCACAGTTTCAAATATAGCCACATAGATTTTAGCTATGAGTATTTCATACATAATTTATATATACAAATGTGTTTGCATGTGTACCTGGATTAAGTATAATAAATGTAAATTATATAATTTATATCTATATATGTTTAACTGTGTTTAGTTTCAATCAGACAATGGTTTGATATATATTTTTAATGAGGGATAATCCTACTGCAATATTAAGATTCTGTGTCTTGTAGACTTCATTTTTCAGTATTATTTTAATTATAAAGACAAATACATTTCAATGTTCTTTTTAGTAAATGTTATGCTTTCTGTTCCAAAACAACCTTAAGTTTATAAATAAGAGTTAATGAATCCAAGAACCATGTTATTTCATGAGCTTGTGAACAAACAATTTAAAGTCAAATGAGAATTTTTTCCAAGTTGGATTTTCACATGATACAGTTTATAAACAAGTTTTAGGGGTAGAGAGACTGATTTTGTCTTTTTTAAAAAATATTTTTAAAAACAGGTTGGGCACTGTGGCTCACGCCTGTAATCCAAGCACTTTGGGAGGCCAAGGCGGGAGGGTCACTTGAACCCAGGAGTTTAAGACCTGCCTGGGTAACACAGTGAGACCTCGTCTCTACAAAAAATTTACAAATTAGCCAGAAGTGATGGTATGAACCTGTAGTCCCAGCTACTCGGGAGATCAAGAGGGTAGATCACCTGAGACTAGGAGGTAGCGGCTGCAATGAGCCGTGATCCTGCCACTGCACTCCAGCCTGGGTGACAGAGTGAGAACCCGTCTCAAAAAAATAAAAAACAAAATTCAAATTCTGACTTTGAGATAACTTGACGAACTGAATTTCCAACCCATCACGCTTTTGAACTTGTGCTATACTCGGTGATTGCTCACGTTACGGAATCTGCGCCCTGCGTTGGCTTTTCTCTTTGAAAAAATTCTAGACGGCACATGAATGGTTCGGAAATCGTTTGCAGCATCACGTGACGCTCCCTTCATTGAAGAAAGAAGAAGCCCGCATGGCACCCACTCCTGAGGCCTCAATCAGAAATAGAGCCTGAGAGAAGTAACACTAACCTTGGACTCCGCCACGCTGCAAATTGTCTCTTTTGTAATTGTGACAGACACTCCCCCGGATTCTCTCTTCCATACTACTCCTGTGATCACTTTATCCTTGCTCTCTCTGCTGCCAAGTAGAGTGGAGTTCCCGGAGTTTTGACACCTTGTAAAGACATTCCAGTGGATTCTAGCACACCCAAACAGATGGTGTGAAAGGAATACA
>JAPVLO010004698.1:0-13827 GCA_027257055.1 Cephalopachus bancanus | reverse complement strand
TTAAATTTTTTATTTTAAAATTGTGGGGTACAATTTAGGGTGAGGTATACAAATATTCATAGTGCAGGTACCCTTGCTGATGAGGTGTGCCCCCCCACCCCAGGGAGGGCTTTTCTGAGGAAACAAACAAGGCGTCAAGAAACCAATATGAGACTGATCCCAAGGTTTAATCTTCTTTCATGAGAACATTGTGATAAACCAAATAAGCAGACTCTGAGATCTAAAGGCGGCAGAAGAAAATTTCATATGAACCCATTTTCCCAACCAGAAGCGTTTCTTCTCATCTTATAGGAAAGAGTGGGAAAAAAATCTCAACATTTTGCTTCTCTGTCAAATGAATTACCTTCTTGAAATGTTTTCTATATAAAAAAAAGAGATGTTCCGTGGATTCTTATTTGCAAATCTATTCCATAATATTGCTGTTACCGATCCACAATTTATTCTTTTTCACCCCTTTGAGAAGCTGTAACAATATATCAAATTATTTCTCACTTATGCTTCATTGAATGAAGCACATTAGATCATTTTTAATTGTGTTTTTTATGACTATTTTAAATCATTGTAAATAAGATAATTTTTATATTAAAATTCTTCTAAACTCCAAATACATTAAAACTTTTTATTTGGTTGCTTTAAGCGTTTTTAAAAATGTTCTTACTACAAAGTAAATACATGCACTATAGAGAAAATTAGATTTTCAGTAGTAAAATACAGTAAAAATTTACTATTCCTGATCCAGGGATAACTACTGCTAATATTTTGCTGTATACCTGTATTATAACTATATTTTTATATAATTAACTGTGTCTTCCCAGAATCTTAATGAGGTGGTTAAGCAAGCAAAAATGGCAGCACTCTTTTCTTGACTATAAATAATGATTCATGGCCAGGCTCAGTGGCTCAGCCTGTAATCCCGGCACTTTGGGAGGCCAGGTGAGTGGATTGCCTGAGCCCGCGGGTTCGAGACCCACTTGGGCAACTTGACGAGCCCTCATCTCTACAACAAATCAAAAAATGAGCCTGGCGTGGTAGCGCGTGCCTGTAGTTCCAGCTACTCAGAAGGCTGAGGTGAAAGGATCACGGAGCCCAGCAGGTCGAGGTTGCGGTGACTGGGAGCCACTGCACTCCAGTCTGGGCAACGGAGTGAGACTCCAACTCAAAAATAAATAAATAAAATAAATAAATAATGATTCATGTCCCTGATTTTTATCAAAAATCAAAATTATGTAAACATGTATTGAGTAGCTAATGTGTGCCTATGACAAAAAATGGCACAGTTTCTTTCAAACTCTATCACATAAATAATATTGCCACCAGATTTTATATGTTTGTCTTCATTTCAGTTATTTTACTGTAATTTTCTCTTATTTTAAATTCTACTGGTGTTTTCTTAAACTCACAAATTTTCTATTTTTGTTATCAACACAGTATTTCAGTCTACAGAAATCACTAGGAATTTGTCATTTTAGCTAACTCTCCTATTTTTGCGTGTTTTCGTGAAATTTGAAAATAATTTCTCCCAAGGCTTCATTTAGATCATTAGTAAAACTGTTGGACATTTTGAAGAAGGCAGAGAGGCTGGCTAAAGGATGAGGAAAAATAGCAAAGTGGCTTACTAACACAACTCCAGTGAAAAGACAACAGAAGAAAAGATAAGGAAGAGACCTATGGAAGCAGGGAAGACTTACTCTGACGCACAGTTGGAAGTTCAGCACTTGAGAAAGGAGGAAACTGAACCTAAACTGCACATCCAAAGCAGGTGATGAGAAACAGAGAAGAATAGAGAACCGGATTCAAACAAATCTGTACAAATCTTTGACGGATATAAGGGAGGGCTCCATAGGAAATGTAAAAGGTCGTGTGCTGATGCCGATCAAATGTGCCTGAGCATTCCAATAAAAACCCATGCTTTTCACAACCCTTTAGAAGAAGGAAGGAAGATTTGATTGCTGATTCTGGAATCAGCATGTGTGCCAGCCTACACGACACCTCTGTGCAAATTAGAAAAAGATAACTCTTACTCCAGGCTGAAAAGCCCCACACAAGAACCTACTACTTGGCCAGGACAGCACAGGCTGGAGGCACCCCTCATGCACCTCTTAGCCAGGTGTTCCTGTGCACTGATCACAGTGTGGTTTGGTAAGACTCTCCACCCCCACCCTATTTCAACTTTGCCAGCAAACTCCCTCCCTGCTAAGCTCTGACAATAAGGGTGCTAGAGGGGTCCTGAAGGGTTGGAGGAAGAAGGGACGTGCTTTTTCCTGTGAGCTTCCTGCTTGCTGTCTTTCCAGTGGCACCCTATTAATACTGCCTCACCATAACAGCAGTTGGATTGAGTTTGTGGTTTTGCTAATACTCGCAGAAGCAGCTGCAATGAGTCCAGCCTCCCTTCCTTGCAGAGACCAGCGCCAAACCCCTCCTCAAAGGTGGGTCCCAGCTCCAAGAGATATGGCCTCCAAACTCAGAGACATCAGCACTAGCTGAGCAGCACTGTCTCCTCAGATGTCTAAGTTTTTTTTTTTTGAGTTGGAGTCTCACTCTGTCGCCCAGACTGGAGTGCAGTGGCTGCTCCTGGCCACCGCAGCCTTGACCTGCTGGCTCTGGAGATCCTTCCGCCTCAGCCTTCCAAGTAGCTGGAACTACAGGCGCGCGCTACCACGCCCGGCTGATTTTTGATTTTTATTGTAGAGATGAGGTCTCGCCAAGTTGCCCAGGCAGGTCTTGAACCCGCGGGCTCAGGCAATCCACTCACTTCAGCCTCCCAAAGGCGTGGGATTACAGGCTGAGCCACCGAGCCTGGCTGATGTCTAAGTTTTGACTTCACGTGGGCTCTCCTCTAAGTTTTTATGTTTTGATAATTCCAGCTATAATCTTTGTTCCCTCAACCTTAGAGGTGATTAAGAGTTTCCTGCAGTTGCAACCTCTGTGATACCCTAGATTTCTCTTTTTACCATTTTAGTTACCAGTCTGACAATTTTATACCTACTTGACAAATTTTTATATTAAATTATCCTTATTCAAGTAACTTTGTATAGTTTCTGTCTTTTTTTTTTTTTTTTTTTTGAGTTGGAGTCTCACTCTGTCGCCCAGACTGGAGTGCAGTGGGCGCTCCCAGCCACCGCAGCCTCGACCTGCTGGACTCCAGCGATCCTTCCGTCTCAGCCTTCCAAGTAGTTGGAACTACAGGCCTGCGTTACCATGCCCGGCTAATTTTTGATTTATTGTAGAGATGAGGTCTCGCCAAGTTGCCCGGCGGGTCTCGAACCTGCGGGCTCAGGCAATCCACTCACCTCAACCTCCCAAAGTTGCGGATTACAGGCTGAGCCACTGAGCCCGGCTAGTTTCTGTCTCTTGATTGGACTCTGTTACAAAGGGAGATGAAGATGGGGCATGATGACTCATGCCTGTAACCTCAGTACTTTAGGAGGCCAAGGGAAAAGTATTGCTTGAGCCACAAGTTCAAGACCAGCCTAGGCAACATAGCGAGACTTCGTGTCTATAAAAAATTAAAAAATTAGCCAGGCGTGCTGGCACGACCTGTAAGCCCAATTACTTGTAGGGCTGAGGCAGGAGGATCTTTTGAACCCAGAAGGTTGAGGCTGCAATCATACCACTGCACTCCAGTCTGGTTGACAAAGTAAGACCCCAACTTAAAACAACAACAACAAACAAACAACAAAAAAAAAATCAGAGAAAGATGAATTAGATTAAGTTGCATTGTCTTCTAAATACTTTGGTTTTTTAAAGAATTACTTGCACTGCCCTAACAGTCCAAGTGTTCAAAATTACTCAATAAGGGAAACAACTTTCCATCAAACTCTTGAGCTGAGGATTATTACTAGAATTAAGGATGTGAAGCTAGCTGGGTTTGTTGGCAGGCTCTGCTTAGGAACTTCTGTATATTTCCAAAAGGGATGTATTAATCAGAAGCAGGTTATTCTGCGGCAACTACCAGCTTCTGATTAGCAATGGCTTAGAACAATACATCTTCATCTCTGTTGGAGGTTTCATGGTGTATATGTTACAGTCCTATACTCTAGTTACCAGAATGAAGGAGAAAACCCAGTGTTCCCCCTCAGCTTCTGTGTCATGAACAGAGACTTCCATTCCTTATGTTCCCCTTGTGATTCCCCAAAGAAGAAGGTGGTCATATAGTGAGCTACCAAAATAATAAATGACCACTAGAAAGGGCCAAGAAATGTAAGGATTTGACAATGGTATTCCTTTAGCGTAATTAGTTTTCAGAATGTTTATATATTTGGATTCTCATATTACCACTCTCACTTGCTCCACTGTATTTATAATTTACATTAGGAAAGCATTGTTTACATAATATGCCTTCCTATGTCCTTATTATACTCCAACAACAATAGCATTTCTGTTTATTCCTGTTTTTATCCTAGACTGAGGTCTTATGAAATATTCCAAAGGTGTTCTGTTGGGGGAAAATAGGTCTTTGGTCATATAAAATTGAGAAACCTACCAACTGTAACTCCCTTCTGAAAAATTTTGAAGCACAGTAGCATATTAAAGGGTTTGAGAAATCTGGCAGTAAGGATTTAATTTTACTCAGTTTTGACCCTAGAGTATTGTTCTAGTTATTTGATGGTTACTCCTCAACTTCAATCTGTATTTCAGAGGCTGGAAGCCTGAAAACTACATTTCTCAGAATCTCTTATCAGTTGACTGTTGATTAGGTTCAATCAGTGAGGGCACTGGCAAGAGGTTAGGAAGCAGGAGGAGCAAAGAAACCCTGATTTTCCTACTGCCCTGATGTGGGCAGTAACAGCAGCAGGTCATTACAGGCTGCTACAGTTGGTATAATAATGATGCAGTTGTGACAACAGCAACAAAGGGCACTTGCCAGTTCCAGCAGGGGCAGATCTATCAGCAAAAGTGGTACTGTGGCTTCCGGACTCCTGAACCATCACTGGGATTCCTGGCTTCCTACAAAGTAGCAGCTGCAGTAGTAGTTCCAGTGTCCAAAGTGACAATGT
The DNA here is from genome assembly GCA_027257055.1 of Cephalopachus bancanus. Taxonomy (NCBI): domain Eukaryota; kingdom Metazoa; phylum Chordata; class Mammalia; order Primates; family Tarsiidae; genus Cephalopachus; species Cephalopachus bancanus. The sequence goes on along the minus strand of JAPVLO010004698.1, from coordinate 8,830 downwards.
TAGACGTCTCAGCAGCACGGTGCCCATGGGGTCTGGGCAACACCCTTCCCTTTTGTTCCTCTAGCCTTAGGAGTTGGCAGCTTCCTGTAGTTACTGTGATCTGATAGCATCCATTCACCTTTTTGTTCCTTCAGCCCCACTAACTTTGCATACAATTATCTATATTCAATGTTGAGCCAGCTTGGTGGCTCAGCCTGTAATCCCACGCCTTTGGGAGGCTGAGGTGAGTGGATTGCCTGAGCCCGCGAGTTCTAGACCGCCTGTGCAGCGAGACCTCATCTCTACAATAAATCAAAAAATCAGCCGGGAGTGGTAGCGCGTGCCTATAATTCTGACTACTCGGAAGGCTGAGGCGGAAGGATCGCCGGAGCCCAGCAGGCGAGGTTGCAGTGGCCGGGAGTGGCCACTGCACTCCAGTCTGGGCGACAGAGTGAGACTCCAACTCAAAAAAAAAAAAAATTCAATGTTGGAAATACCTAGAATTGTTTCTATTGTTCTGACTAGATACTGAAATATACAAACATGGTATTTTCCCCCAAAAAACATACTAACACCTTATATGACCATAGTATTCTGTATGACATCATTCAGGAATTCATCCTAGGTATTCTAGGAAATACTTAGACTTGTTATTGTTTGCACTAGATGATGAAATATACAAACAGGCTGTTTTCTCCTCAGAAAACATATTAACATATTTTATGACTATAATATTCAGCATGACATAGTCTATTTAGGAAGTATAAACAGCTCAAATCATCTTCAGTTTTCTTCTGCTTTTTAGTTGGTTTCTTTTTCTGTAAATTCTGTAAATGAATCTTTACATAAGCACAACTAAAGAGATAGACATTTCCAGTATTCCAGAGAGCTTCCTCATGCCACCCATCAATCAATACTCCATGAAAGATAATGACTATCCTTAACTCTACCTCAGATAAGTTCTGCTTGTCTTTTGAACTTCACATAAATTGAATCATATAGTATATATTCTTTTATGTCTGGCATCTTTTGATATTTTGTGAGATTCATCTATGTTGTTGAATGTAGTAGTAATTTGTTCATTTTAATTTACTTGTTATCATATATTCACAACTTATTTTTCTATTCAAAAATGCATGACCCGCATGTCCCATCCTCCCTATTCACCTGATCTCGAGTGACTTTTTTGTTTCCCCGATGAAAGAAGTCAACCGGGCTTGGTGGCTCAGCCTGTAATCCCGTGCTTTGGGAGGCTGAGGTGAGTGGATTGCCTGAGTCCGCAGGTTTGAGACCCGCCTGGACAACTTGGTGAGACCTCATCTCTACAATAAATCAAAAACTAGCCGGGCATGGTAGTGCGTGCCTGTAGTTCTAGCTACTTGGAAGGCTGAGGCGGAAGGATCGCTGGAACCCAGTGGCTTGAGGCTGTGGTGGCCGGAAGCGGCCACTGCACTCCAGTCTGGGCGACAGAGTGAGACTTCAACTCAAAAAATAAAATAAAAAATTAAAAAAAAAAAATATTGGGTTGTGTATCTTTTTATTATTAACTTGTAGGAACTTTTATATGAAGCGTCTTTAAAAAGTTCATGGAAGCCGGGCTCAGTGGCTCAGCCTGTAATCCCACGCCTTTGGGAAGCTGAGGTGAGTGGATTGCCTGAGCCCACGGGTTCGAGACCCGCCTGGGCAGCGAGACCTCATCTCTACAATAAATAAAAAAATCAGCAGGCGTGGTAGCGCATGCCTGTAATTCTGGCTACTTGGAAGGCTGAGGCGGAAGGATCGCCAGAGCCCAGCAGGAGAGGCTGCGGTGACTGAGAGTGGCCACTGCACTCCAGTCTGGGCGACCGAGCGAGACTCCAACTCAAAAAAAAAAAAAAAAAAAAGTTCATGGAAAATACACATTACAAAAAAACTATACATGGATTTCAAAAATTTTTTGCATCCAAATTAACTCATACTAATTATTACAACATGTCTAAACAGGATCCAGTTTGCGTCACTAAGAAGGATAATACGTTAGTTTGAAAGAGTTCCTATCAGAACAACATGAATTCTGCTAAAATTAAAGCTATTAATAAAACAGACATCAACTATATGGTGAATCTTGATTGGAAGAATGGTGAAATCACTGATACTTCACAAAAACTTTATGGGGACAATGCCCAGCAGTTTACAAATGGATAACTCATTTTTAAGAAGAGACGAGGGCAACCCCTTTGGGTCCCCTCCAACTGTGAGAGCTTTTCTGTCCTCTAAATAAATCCTGCTTTCTAAAAAAAAAGAGATGAGCCGGGATCGGTGGCTCAGCCTGTAATCCCGCGCCTTTGGGAGGCTGAGGTGAGTGGATTGCCTGAGCCCATGGGTTCGAGACCCGCCTGGGCAGGCGAGACCTCATCTCTACAATAAATCAAAAAATCAGCCAGGCGTGGTAGCGCATGCCTGTAATTCCGGCTACTTGGAAGGCTGAGGCGGAAGGATCGCCGGAGCCCAGCAGGTCGAGGCTGCGGTGGCCGGGAGCGGCCACTGCACTCCAGTCTTGGTGACAGAGTGAGACTCCAACTCAAAAAAAAAAAAAAAGAGATGAGAGGATGTTGAAGATGAAGCCTGCAGCAACAGGCCATCCACATCAATCTGTGAGGAAAAAATTCTCTTGTATGTGCACTAGGTGAAGAGGACTGACAATTAACAGCACAAACAACACCCAGTTCAGCCTACACATTCTGACTGAGAAATTAAAGTTGAGCAAACTTCCCACTCAGATGAAAACCACTGTGTTAGGGTACAGCAGGGTGAGGTGGAGAGGCTCAGGGAGGTACGCAGCACAGCCAGGGCTGGCAAGCCAAAGGTGTGCGCTGGCAATCCAGAGATCTGAATAGATGCAAAGAATTGCAACACACAAAAAGGTTAAGAAAGAAAAGTCTATTTAAAAGTAAATTAGAGCCGGGCTCAGTGGCTCAGCCTGTAATCCCGCGCCTTTGGGAGGCTGAGATGAGTGGATTGCCTAAGCCCGCGGGTTCGAGTCCCGCCTGGGCAGTGAGACCTCATCTCTACAATAAATCAAAAAATCAGCCGGGCGTGGTAGCGCATGCCTGTAATTCCAGCTACTTGGAAGGCTGAGGCGGAAGGATCGCCGGAGCTCCAGCAGGTCGAGCCTGCAGTGGCCGGAAGCGGCCACTGCACTCCAGTCTGGGCGAGAGTGAAACTCCAACTCAAAAACAAACAAACAAACAAACAAACAAAAAAAAGTAAATTAGAGAGAGAAAGAGAAGGAAGAGAGAAGATTCATCTCCCCAAGTTGGGGGAGGAGGACCAAAGCCACGAAGCATGGTGACAGCCATGGTTCAAAGAGCACATGGCCACACCAGACTCTAGCAAGGCAATGGCTGCTGGTTGCTTGTGGTTGAGTCCTTTTAACCATTCCCCTTGATGGGGGAAGATCATTAGGGTGATTGGGTGGTGGTCTGCTTCCATGTCATCACAAAAGGGAAGGCAAGTGCAGGTACTGATGATGTCAGGTGATGGACAGCAGGCAGATGGGTGGGTTAGTCACATGATTGCTGCCATGGTGTGGCTTATCTGTGTCATGTAGTTCACAGAGGGCTGATTAGGTTAACCCTAGAGGGGGAGGATTCCTGCAAGAGACTTGTTAGACATTTGCAATTCACAAACTCAGACATTTGCAAATCATAAACTCTTATGACTTTGACCTTGACAAGGAATCAAAAGTTTACTAGAAGCCGCCTCGGTGGCTCAGCCTGTAATCCCGTGCCTTTGGGAGACTGAGGTGAGGGATTGCCTGAGCCCGTGGGTTCGAGACCCGCCTGGGCAGCAAGACATCATCTAAAATAAATAAAAAAATCACCCGGGTTAGTAGCGCATGCCTGAAAATTTGGGAAAGGCTGAGGTGGAAGGATCCCCGGACCCCAGAAAATCAGGCTGCGGTGGCCGGGGCGGCCATGCACTCCAGTCTGGGTGACAGAGTGAGCTCCAATCAAAAAAAAAAAAGTTTACTAAAATTATTATGCTCCATTAATGGTTTGGGCTGTCTGATCTTGCTCTGAAGGAGGTTTGCTGGTAGGGGGGATAGGCTGCTTGTTCTGCAGTAGAATGTCTGAATGCTTTCTAAGGGTTATGTGAGGAAAAAAGCTAAAAAAGAAGGTAATTTTCTTCTGGGTTTTCTAAAAAGCACCTTTCACACTGCACCGGATCAGCTCAGACAATAGGAGTTTTAAGGGAAAAACAAGTGGAATCAAGACCCTGAAGTATTTTTTCAAAAATTGTAGCAGAAAATGAAATACAGAGAATTCTTAAGACAAGCACAACCAAAACAATGATACCAAGAAGCGGACCATGGCAACAGCTTTTTGGTATGCTCAAATTTTTCTTGTTTTTTCCAAGGACCAAAAAACAAAACATCTGTTTTTTTTGAGAGTATTTTGGGAAAATTAGCCAAAGCTTTAGCAGAAAAATGCCCAGGAAAACATCCTTCTTATCCCAAAAATGTTTCTCAGTCCTTTCATAAAAGGGCAATTTTTCAAAAGTTTCAAGGAGAAAACTTTGGCATCCACCTTATCATCCCGATTTGTTTTTTGACTTCTTTTTGTTTCCCAATCTTAAAAAAACTTTTGGGGTCGGTGGGTAGCCTGTAAACCCCCGCCCTTTAGGTGAGGGGAGTGGATTGCTGAGCCGCGGGTTGGCCCCCCGGGCAGCGAGACCTCATCTTACAATAAATCAAAAAAACAGCCGAGCGTGGAGTGCATGCCTATAATTCTGGTTTGGAAGGGTGGGGGGAAGGATAGCCCCGCAGGCGAGGCTGGGTGGGGGGGGCCCCTACCCCGTTGGGGACAGAGTGAGACTCCACTAAAAAAAAAAAAAAAACTTTAAAAAGGTTTTTTTTTAAAAATATAAAAAAAACTGAGTTGGCCGGTTAAAATTCCAGGACTTTAGTTCCTTAAGGATGGACTAAATGATTGGTATCATCACTTACAAAAGTGTCTTGAACATGTAGGATCTTAGGTTGAGAAACGGTATTTATGCTTTTTATTTTTATCTTATAATTCTACTTGTTCATGAACTTTTTGAAGCCTCTGCATATATTCTATGTATAAGTCCAGATACATATATTGAAAATATCTTCTCCAAGTCCATTGCTTTTCCACTAAATTGATCCTGTCTTTTGATAAATAGTTCTTGATTTTAATGAAGTATAATTTATTAATCTTTTCTATTATAGACACATCATATATACATTTTCTGTTTACAGTATTTTTTCCTACACTAAGGTCATGAGGATGTTTTCCATATTTTCATCCAGAAACTTTCTTTGGGACACATTTAGGTCTTTGATTATGTCAAATTAATTTTTTATGGTGTTCAGTAGGGATGAGGGTTATGTTTTTTCTATCTGGATATTCAATGGACCTGGAACCATTCATTGAAAAAAACTATCCTTTCCCCTGCTGAATTACAGTGTCCTCTTTCTTGTAAGTCATGTGACTCTATTATATGTAGATCTAGACTCAGTATTCTCTTCCACTGATCTATATGTCTATTTTTGCATTGTATTAGTTATTATAGCTTTAAAGTCATTCTTGATACTTGGTAGTTTTACTCATTCTTTTTTCCCTCAAAGATTATCTTCTTTATGCTTGGTCCTTTGAATTTCAATATATATATTTTTCAAAGAAAGTCGTTAGTCCAATTAAATATAATTATCAAAATACTTGGGTTTAAATGTGCCTTGTTTAAATGTCTTTCTTGTTTGTCCTCTATGTTCTTTATTCCTTTATTTCTCCCTTCTAGCCTTGTTTTATACCACACCATTATTTTTATCTTCTGTTAGCTCAAAAAAAATTTTTTTTAAAGACACGGGGTCTTACGAAGTTGCCCCAGCTGTTCTCAAACTCCTGAGCTCAAGGATTCTCCCAACTCAGTTTCCTGTGTAGCTGGGACTCAAGCATGTGCCACCGTACCTGGTTTCTATTAGTTTTTTAAATAGCTGCACTAAGATATAATTCACATAGCTTGGAATTTGCCCATTTAAAGTATACAATTCAAGCCGGGCTCGGTGGCTCAGTCTATAATCCCGCGCCTTTGGGAGGCGGAGGTGAGTGGATTGCCTGAGCCCGCGGGTTGGAGACCCGCCTGGGCAACTTGGTGAGACCTCATCTCCACAATAAATCAAAATGAGCCGGGCGTGGTAGCGCGGCCTGCAATTCCAGCTACTTGGAAGGCTGAGGCGGAAGGATCGCCGGAGCCCAGCAGGTCGAGGCTGCGGTGGCCGGGAGCGGCTACTGCACTCCAGTCTGGGCGACAGAGTGAGACTCCAACTCAAAAAAAAAAAGTATACAATTCAATGTGTTTTCATATATTTAAACAGCTGTGCACTTGTCACCACAATTAATTTGACATTTTCATTACCACAAAAAGAAATCCCTACCCCTTAGCTGTCACCCTTAAATCCCTCATTCCCCCCAGCCCTAGGCAACTATTAGTCTACTTCCTGTCTCTATAGAGTTGCCCATTCTGGACATTTCATATAATCATTTGGAAAACTGCACTCAACTGATATGGGTGTGATATTATTTGAGTGTGAGTGTATGTGTGTGAAAGAGAGTAAGAAGAAAAAAAGGATAATTTTTGAATAAAACATTGAGGAGAAAATGGGGAGAAACAAAAAGGGGGATATAGTAAGAGTTTATATTTTCTCATGCATGAAAAATTTCATATTTGAATATCAGATTTATGAATAAGGATACTGAATTCCAGGTTCTCGGTGAAGTTTACTAAAACAAACTACCATTTCATAGAAGTACCAATGGTCCTAAGTGTAAAAGTTTGGTTCTCAAATATCTGCTGAAGAAAGACTAGTACATGAGCACTGTAGTAAACCAACAAGCTGAAACCAGTTTTTCCCTTCAAAATACTTCAAAGGAAGCCACTCCTATCCTATTTTCTAGAAAGTAAATAAAGGTGACTAATGTAATTGGTGATCCAAAGTCTGTACTTTTCTTAAATGGACAAAAAAGACCTTGTAAGGATTTTTAGTTTCATTATTTCTAATTATTTCTTCTGTTTATTCCTATAATGTACCAAGCTGTACCCACCTCAGAGTCTTTGCTCTGGTTGTTCCCACTGAATGAGCCCTGGTTGTTTGCTCAGCTGGTTTTCTCTAATGATCAAAGTACTGAGCTCAAATGCCAATTTCACAGATAAATCTTCCCAGACAACTATACTTAAGCCCTCCCTACTTCTCCTCACCAGTCTCTCCCCATCAGCCTGTATCCCATCATCCTGTACTATCTGAAATTATCTTTTTTATCTGTATTGGTTGACTGATTAATTAATAATTGGTTTATTAATGTGCTTCTCCTCCCTCCATAATGTCATTTCTTTTCTCTTTTTTTAAAATTGGAGTCTCATTCTGTTGTCCAGGCTGGAGTGTAATGCCAAACTCATGGCCACCGCAGCCTTGACCTGCTGGACTCAGGTGATCCTTCCACCTCAGTCTTCCAAGTAGTGGAAACTGCAGGTGCGCACCACCACATTGGGCTAATTTTTTGATTTATTGTAGAGATTAGGTCTTGCCATGTTGGCCAGGCTGGCCTCAAACCCTTGAGCTCAGGTAATGCTCTCCCCAGTGCCTCCCAAAGTGCTGGTATTACAGGTGTGTGAGCCACCATGTCTGGCCTCATTGAAAGGTGCAGACAACAGTCAGAAGGGCGTCCCCAAGATGGCTCTGCCTCCCAAAGACAACAAAGGCCGTAAATTCCTGCCTTTCCCGCCCGTGCGAAACTTGAACCTGTGCTCAAACAACCTCTCCCTATAGAAATGCTACCTCATAGTCTCCTCCAATAAGACTCAGGCACGGTACTGGCCTGCCCCTACAAGGTTCATAAATATACCTTTCTCCCTGCATAGCTCTCTCTCTCTTGCTTTCTCTCTCTGTCCCCACCACTCTCTTGTTTACTCTCTCTCTCTCTCCTTCTCTCTTACTTTTTCTCTTTCACCCTCTCTCCCCCTCTCTCACTTGCTCTCTCACTCTCTTGCATTCTCTCACTCTCTCTCGCCCTCTCCCCCCCCTTGCTTTCTCTGTCTGTCCCCGCCACTCTCTTACTCTCTTTCTCTCTCGGTCTCTCTCTTTTTCTCTCTCTCTTGTCCTTCCTCGGTTACAGTCCCTTCGTGTAACTGCCCCTTTAATAAATCTCTTGGTTCAGATCGGCGTGGAGTCGTCACTGGTTACAAACTTCTTTCACTCATAATGTCATTTCCATAAGAGCAAGAACTCTGTCTGACTTAGCCATTGCTGTGTCCCAGGACAACGCCCACATACAGTGGGATTGCAATAAACATTTGCTGGATAAATGAATACATAAATGGTCCCCTAGTCTACATACAGTTGTTCAGGCCACTGTACTGGATTATGTACAATGTTAGGATTGTCTCTGGCCTCTAGAACTTTTTGGGTTTTTTGTTTGTTTTGTTTTTGTTTTTGTTTTTTTGAGTTGGAGTCTCACTCTGTCACCCAGACTGGAGTGCAGTGGCCGCTCCCGGCCATCGCAGCCTCGACCTGCTGGGCTCCTGCAATCCTTCCGCTTCAGCCTTCCAAGTAGCTGGAACTACAGGCGCACGCTACCACGACTTGGCTAAGTTTTGATTTATTGTAGAGATGAGGTCTCGCCAAGTTGCCCAGGTGGGTCTTGAACCCGTGGGCTCAGGCAATCCTGTTTGTTTGTTTTTATGGGAGGGAATTGGCCTCTCGCTCTGTCACCCAGGCTGGAGTGCAGCGGCATGCTCACCGCCACTATAACCTCATCCTGCTGGGATCAGGTGTTCCTTCTGCCTCAGCCTT
>JAPVLO010004697.1:0-13584 GCA_027257055.1 Cephalopachus bancanus | reverse complement strand
AAAAAATAAAAAGAATAAAACGGCGTACAAGTGATATATAGGACACAGTCAAAAGACCTAATACATGCATAACTGGAGTCAAGAAATAGAGAATAGAGAGATAAGGGCAGAAGTAATATTTGAAGAAACAATAGCCAATAATTTTCTATCACTTATGAAAGACATCAACTCACTGATCCAGAATCTAAATGAATCCTAAGGAACATACATTAAAAGAAAATCACATTAAGACACAACTGAGTTAAATAGTTGAAGTTTAAAAACAAAGAGAAAATCTTAAAGGCAGTTAGAAAATTTGAAAAAGTACATTACCTTGAAGGAAGCAATAGTAAGACTGATGGTTGACTTTCTCAACAGAAACCATGAAAGCCAGAAGACAATGGAATAATATCTTTAAAATGTTAAAAGAAAAAGAAACTATCAAACTAGAAGACTATATCCAGCAAAAGCTTATTTAGATATAAGATAAAGATATATTTGGGAAAAAAAAAATCTGAGATAATTAATCCTCAGTGGAGTAGCATTACACAAAGTACTACACAAAATACATTTTTTTCAAGCTGAGGAAAAATATTTCCAGTTAGAAGAACAAAACTTGAGGAAGGAACATGGAGCACTGGAAAGAATAAATATGTAGAAAAAGAAAAAGGAATTTTTTGTTTTTAAAAAAAAAAAAAATAGTGTTTTGTGTGCTTTACAACATATATCAAGATAAAATTATACAAAAACAAAATCCAAACGTGAGAGGGAGTAAATGAACTTAAACTGCCAGAAGGCTATTGCATTATTAATTCTGAGGAAAAAGTCACAACTTAAGGGAGAAGATAATAAGTTATGGATACATAATGAAATTTTTAGGGCAATCATACAAAGAAGCGTAATTTTTTAAAAAATAAGAAAATGAAAAAAAAAAATACACAACTGATCCTAAACCATGACTGATGATGATTTGTTTTTCTTCCTTTAATTCTGCTGATATATATTTTGAATAATGTTATTAGGTGCATACAATTTTCAGATTCTTAGGTATTCTTATTGAATTGATCCTTTTATCATAATCGTGTATCTCCTTTTCTCTCTAGTAATATTTCTTGGCATAGAGTATAATTTTCTAATATTAACATAGCCACACTAATTTCTTTGGGTCTGTATTGCATGGTACAACTTTTTTCAACTTTTTACTTTGATCCTAACCTTGTCCTGATATTTAATGCATTTGCTGTAGACAGTACACAATTGGGTCTCGATTCTTTTCATTTAGGCTGACAACCTTTTTCTCTTAACTGGAGTGTGCTGTATTTATCTTTCAAGTACTTACCAATGTAAGTGCATTAAATCCTACCATGTTGGCATTTGTTTTATATATGACTCACCTGTTCTATTCCTTTATTCTTCATTTTCTGCCTTTTTGAGGAATTAATGTATTTTTGTTGCATTTTTCCTACCTGTTATCTTTTTAGTTATACTTTTTATTTGCATATATATACTGCATGTATATACATATACATGTATGTGTACAAATATATATGTACACTCTGTGTACATATATATGCACACTTTGTGTACACTTAAGATTTGTGTACTTTTATAAATAAAAAATGTTAGTAAATATATTAGCAAACAGAATTCATCAGCAGATTAATGTTCACCTTGACCAAATGGTGTTTATTCAGGAATGGAAGGATGACTCAATGTTAGAAAATCCACTAATAAAATTTAAAAAATTTTTTTTTTTTTTTTTGAGTTGGAGTCTCATTCTGTCATCCAGACTGGAGTGCAGTGGCCACTCCCGGCCACCGCAGCCTCGACCTGCTGTGCTCCGGGGATCCTTCCACCTCAGCCTTCCAAGTAGCTGGAACTACAGGCGTATGCTACCACGCCCAGCTAATTTTTTTTTTTTTTGAGTTGGAGTCTCACTCTGTCGCCCAGACTGGAGTGCAGTGGCCGCTCCCGGCCACCGCAGCCTGGACCTGCTGGACTCCAGCGATCCTTCCGCCTCAGCCTTCCAAGTAGCCGGAATTACAGGCACACGCTACCATGCCCGGCTGACTTTTTTTTTTTTTTTTTTATTGTAGAGATGAGGTCTCACTGCCCAGGCGGGTCTCGAACCCGCGGGCTCAGGCAATCCACTCACCTCAGCCTCCCAAAGCACGGGATTACAGGCTGATCCACCGAGTGTGGCAATTTAAATATTAATAATTCCAAGCAGAAAATTATATAATCACTTCCATACATGTTCAAACAAAATTTGACAATCTATTATTGATTTTTATAGTCAATAACATAGGAATTGACACCCCTAAAATTGTGTGTGTGAACCTCAAAACCAAAAATATGCTAACTCAGGAAATACTAGAAGCTTTTAACTCCAAATCAGAAATTAGAAAAGTATTTCCTCACTTCATGCTGTTATTTGATTTTGTACTTGAGGTATCAGCCAACACAACTAGAAAAAGAACAAAACTGAAGGTATAAAAATTGGATAGATGGAGATAAAATATTATTGTTTACAGGTGACTTGGTTTTATGATTTAAAAACCCCAAGAGAAATAAGTGAAAACTACTATAATCATTAAGAAACTCCAATAGGATAGCAGAATATAGCAGAATATGTCAAATTAATAGACAGAAATATATATATATATATATATTTTTTTTTTTTTTGAGTTGGAGTCTCACTCTGTCACCCAGACTGGAGTGCAGTGGCTGCTCCCGGCCACCGCAACCTCCACCTGCTGGGCTCCGGTGATCCTTCCGCCTCAGCCTTCGGAGTAGCCGGAATTATAGGCGCTCGCTACCACGCCCGGCTAATTTTTTGATTTACTGTAGAGATAAGGTCTCGCCTGCCCAGGCGGGTCTCGAACACGCAGGCTCAGGCAATCCGCTAACCTCAGCCTCCCCAAGGCTCAGGATTACAGGCTGAGCCACCGAACCCGGCCAATATATATTTTTATACAAAAAAATCAAGTTAGGCAATATAATAAAATACTTCATTTACAAAGCAATAACAAACAAAATATCTAAAAACAAGTTTAAAAGAAGCATGAAAACCTAAATAAAGAAACCTTTTAAACACTCAGAAGAACAACCAAAAGAAGATTTGAATAAATGAAAAACTTATCATGTTCTTGGATAGGAAGACTTAGCCTCATAGAGATGTCAATTTCCCTTAACTTGAACATTAATTCATAAATTTTATCCCAATAAAAATATTGAAAGGAAGTTTTATCTATATAAAGTGACTCTAAATTTAACATGGAGAAATAAATAAGAATGATCCAGGTGATTCTGATAAAGAAAATAAATGAAGAGGAATAGCTATACCATATGTTAAAATATATTTAAAATCTTCAATAATTAAAACATGGTAGTAGTGGCATATGATTTATCAGACTGGCATATGACACAGAGTTGAAAATCCTTTAAAAATACCCAAACACATACAGAAATTTTGCTCAGGATAAAGGTGGTATCTCAAATATGAGAGTGTAATCCTCCAAAAAAGAATTATATTTTGGAAGGTAGACCCTTTGCAGTACAGACTTCTCTTGCTAGAAACCCGTCAGCATCAGTGTATCAGCTAGCATTGTTGTAAGAGGCTGAGTTTGGCTTCAGTGAATTTTTTTGACAGGGGAGAGATCCTTTCAACATATTTGCCCATTTCATTGATGGGTTGATTTATGAGCGTACCTGCCCACACCATGATGAGCATTCAGCAGTTTTTGACCAAAAATAGCATGACCCCCAAATCTCACCCTCCCTATTAACCCGATCTCGCCCCAAGTAACTTTTTTTTGTTTCCCTAGATGAAAAAAGTCCTCAAAGGGAAACGTTTTGCAGATGTGAAAGAAATGAAACAAAAACTGGCAGAGGCACTAAAAAGCATCAACTTGATAAATTCAAAAACTGTTTTGAGCAGTGGAAAAAGTATGATAGATAGGTGTATTACCTCACAAAGAGTACTTTGAAGGTGGCTGAAGTTTAAACATGTAAGAATAAATACATAATTTTTTAATAAATAAATTCTGGGGTTTTGGGGGTCCTCCTTCATATATGGGGAAAAGACAGACTGTTCAATAAGTGGTGTTAATAACTACCACTTTTGGATTTTGAATACAGACTTCACATCTATGGTAGAAAAAAATTTAACTGTATTAAAGATTTAAATATAAAGAAAAAAAAACAATGCTAAAACAAAAACGGACAATAAGGAAGGCCTTGTTAACAACAACGCAAACTCTTGAAAACACAAAATAAATGGTGGACAATTTCAACCACATGAAAATCAAAAACTTCTGCTTAGCAAAAAAAATTAAAAAAAAAAATCCTAAGCAAAATCACAAGTAAATGACAAGATGAGAAATATGAGTAACTTATATCACAAACAAAGGGTTAATTTTACTAGTATGTAATAAGCTCCAGCAAATTGATAAGAAAAACTAATAAACCAACAGAAAAAATGGGTATCGATATGGGCAATTTACAGAAAATATATGTGGTTCTTAAACATATAAAAATAGACTCAATGATAATAATAATAATAAGTATGCAAATTTAAATCATACTGATTTTTAAAAACGTATAGTTGGTAAAAATCCAAAAGTTTCCAATCGAATTTTATTGGTAAGCTCTGGAACACAGGCACCCTCTCTAATAAGTTGTTACTGGGAGCATAAATTGACATGCCTCCTGCAAAGGGTAATTTGGCAACATCTGTTCACATTAAAAATGCACTTACCCTTTGATTCAGCAGTTCCACTTCTAGGAATTTACCTTATGCATAAATATAATCAAGTGCTAAACTAAGAATTTCAATGTTATTCGTGGCAACATTGTTCTATAGCAAAAGATTGCAAACAACTTACGTGTCCATTGATAGGGGACTGTTTGGACTTTTGGGCTTTTTTAAAAATTTTCTCTCTAACAAGATAATCAAGAGTTATGTTTGGGCATATTTTAGATAGCAAACATCAGTAAAGAAAAATGAGGAAATGTTTTATTTACCATGATAAAAAGATCTCTAAGATACACTGTTAACTGAAAGTAGCAAGGTAAGGAACACTGTATTGTGTTTTACCAGTCAAGTAGAAAAAGAATAGGGAGTGAAGGAAGAATATGTATTCTATTAACACTTGCTTGTATGAGTACACACACAAAAAAATCTCTAAAAGGCACACAACAAATTAATAACAGTGGCTTTGTCTTCAGGGTGGGGGATAAGAACAGGGCAGATAGGAAAAGACACTTTCACTGTGTCACATTTTATACTTGATTTTTTGAACCATATGACACATTATGTATTCAAAAAGTTAAATAAAACATCCAGCTATGCGAAGGAAGTATAGGACAATGTCTTCTCTCTCCTTCTGTTGTGCCCAAAGAAGCCTGGCTTCCATGGAGCTGAGGAATGAGCATGTGAGGTTGTCTTGGTTTCACAGAGCCGGGAGTGGGTGTAGCTAAGTCACGAAAGGTTATAGGACTTGCTCAGGCCTGTCCAGTGAGGTCGAGGGTGATTCTAGAGCTGGAAGACCAGGGCTGGACTGATCCCTAGGTAGGGAGGCAGGTGCTCAAGGGCAAGGACCCTTCGGGATGGCCTCTGAGGGAGCCCACCACGGCTTCATTCTAGAGAGGATGAGGGAGCCCAGGGCTAGCCGGCCAACCCCGCAAAGCACTCTAGATGGCAAGGCATTGTGGGATTTTCTGAACTGCCTTCATATAATCCCTCTATCGGGATCATCCTCCTCGCCTGGTCACAGTTGAAAGGTCTCCTGCAGGATTACAAAACCGAGAAGGGTCAGAGACCTCGAGAGGAAACTGGCCTCTTGAGCAGGAAACAGCTGCCCCTAGACCTTGGTCCCAGAGTCTTGGCTGGCCTATTAAAGAAGTGAGGCTGAGGCCTGGACACTGAGTCCATTTTTTAATTTCCCTGGGGAAACATTCCATACAGCAAGCAGCAGGGTCATTTACTTCTTCAGAAGGCCTTTTATCACCCTGTGGCTGGAGGACTGTCTGCAGCAGCCCTGCTGTGCACTGGCTACAATGACAGGGCTGTAGGCCACCTGGGCCTGGGTAGGAGGACTTAATTAGCCAGGAAGCACTCTGCTTACACAACTTAAGTCACTCCATCTGTTCACAAACAATCATTAAGCACCTACTATGTTCCCAGCACAATCCCGGGGTGCCCCTGGGGTTCCCAAAATCCCAAGTTTCCTCCTGCCTTTAGGGCCCCCTCATGCAGTGCACAAGTGATAGAAATTGTCTCGTATGGGTCACTAACTGATTTTTGCAACTAAATTTTACTCACAGCAAGACGGTGGCCTTCTTGAAGCCATGGATATGAGTTATACCTACTGATATTCTCAGAGCTCCCAGCACAGCTGAGAACACAGAGCAAGCCTTGCGATAAATGTTGCTTGCTTGCCAGTATCCAAGCTAAAAATGGAGCTGCATTATAGTCAGGAAACACCCAAGGCACAGCCTCAGCCGTGCCCTCCAACTGTCAAGAACAATCACTGTAAAAGCCCTTCCTTAAGGTCACCTTCAAGGTCCTACGACTCTCCCGGATCTGCCCCCACCTCCACCCCGTTAGCCCTGTCACTCACACCCCTCCAGGGGCAGTGCCTTCCTAATCCTCCTACGGGAAGGGACACAGTCCCCCTTTAGACCCACTGCACTAACTGGCACCCCCTTCTAGAATGTTCTTCTCCAGAAATCCGTGGGGCTCACTCCTTCATCTCCTTGTCAGATCTCTGCTCAAAAGCCACCTTTTCAAGAAGCCTTCCTCACCATCCTACTCAAAATCACTCCCTCATCTCCCAGGCCCCACCTTTCCTGCTTTGTTTTTCTCTGGATCACTTAGCATTTCCTAAAAAACACTATAGCTTTCCTATTTATTTTACCACCTGTCTTCTCCAACCTAAGCTTCCCAAGAGCAGGGCTTTGTGTGTTTTGTTCACTGCTGTATCCCCAGGCACAGAACAGAGCCTGGCATAGAGTCAGTACTCAACAACTATTTAGTGAATACATTAATAAATGCATTTATTGGTTAATTTAGCTGTGGCTGTTTCTCAAAGTTAATTCAACGAAAGCAACATAGATGATATGCTGTCTATGCATGTGGATAAAAAGCACTTCCATATTTTTCTTTACAGTTTCATAGTTTTATTTCAAGTCTTACAGATGACCTTGCTCGATTAGGGCAGAAATTGTTATGACCCTGATTTCACAGAGGTGAAGTGAAGTGAGATTTCCCCAGGACCGTCAGCAGGTCGCTAGCAGGTCTCACATGCCCTGTGCTGGGATTCAATAACTTACCTCAGGGGTTTACTGACCTCAGAGTTTTAGACTGGTGTTGGCCCTTTCACCCCCTTCCATCCCATGGATTCTTCCTGAAGCTTCCTATTTTGCTTTCAGAAGAAACCTGTATTTGTCCCTTTCCTTCTCTTTCCCAGTCCCAGGCAGCATGGGACCCACTGTCCCCCACCCGACCCCTTCAAATCCCAGAAGAAGCCATTGCAATTGGTTTTTGGCAGAAGCGCTGTTGCACAAGGTTGCATTCTAAATTTTGGACTATGCACTAGGTTCTTTTATATTTGCAAGGAGCAGGAACAGGCCTGAATCCCCTGAAATAATAGAATAGGGAGGTATTGCCATAATTCACGTGGAGTTAATATAGATAGAGATCTCCTAACACAGCCCAGCTTCGTGGAAACTCAGCGGCCTGCCGGGTGGCCCTGATTCCGGGGACTGGGACCAGGCTCCAGCACCTCCCCCTCCCCTGCCTGCCTAAGTCCCTCCTCCATCTCCGCATCCCCTCCTCCCCCACACTGGCAGAAGGCGCAACTTCTCCCTCCTAGGTGGCCCTGGCATTTTCTGTGCATCCGTGAATCATGGCACGGGCCTTGCGTCACTGATTGGTGGCTGGTCTGGGTCTCTCTCCGCACCTCTGCTAACTCATAAACCTTTGTGTTCTAGGACCCACCGGCCACTGCTACGAGGGCTTCACAGTTCGTAGGTGGATAGACCTAGAAAGGCGTCTCTTCTTTCATTTTCCGCATATGTTCGGAATTACAAAGCCTGGTGGGGGAACAATACCAGCAGGGGGACAATTCCAGGCAGTTTGGGTGGGCAAGGGGGTGGGGGACGGTGAAGTCAGTCTCTCTCTCTCTCTCTCTCTCTCTCTCTCTCCCCCCTCTCTCGTGTCTCTCTCTCTCTCCCTCTCTCTCCTCCCTCCTCTCTCTCTCTCTCTCTCTCTCTCTCTCTCTCTCTCTCTCTCTCTCTCTCTCGCTCACACACACACACACACACACACACACACACACACACACCCGCGGGAAAATAAATGACCATTTGTCCCGCATCCCCCCTTCCCCATCCCGCAAAGATGCAGGCATCGCCTGCTTTTCTTTGCTTCCGGAGCTTCTGTCGCAGAGGCGTGGGAGAACAAGGGAGACGACAACTTGTGGCACGGTGACCCGTGGAAGAGCGCCCGGCCCCCGGGGCGGCGCTGAGCGCGGCTCCCGCACCAGCTGGGGGCGGCCCGGCGCCCCGGGGCTGCGGCGTTCCAGCGCCAGATCCCGCCCGGGGCCTCCGCGGAGGGGCCGCGCCGAGCGCATGGAATTTTCCACCGCCCGGCGGAGCCTGCAGAGCTGCGCCTCATTGGCCGAGCGGGGGTGTCTGTCCCTGCGTGTGTGCGGAGATGAGATTAGCCAGGGAAGCCTCTTTCGTGGGCTTTGCGGGGCTCTGATGAATCCGGCCAGCGGGGCCAGAGGGGCGTGGAGGAAAGTGGGAGGGTTTCCTAACCCAGCTCAGTTGCAGCCTGAGGCCCCTCTCTACGCAGAAAATGCTCCAGTGAGCAGGGAGAAGTCGAGGGCACAATTTAGTAGTAAAAACTCCCCTAGAAACCACTGCAAAATAAGATCCCCAACGCCAAGGCCCTGGCCTCTCCCCACGCTCCCCTTAATCTCCCCCTTCCCCATCCCTTTCATCTCCCTCCTCCCCACCCCCGGCAATTAGGCTGTTCCTAGCTTTTAACCTTTTGCAATGTCTTTCTGCAGTGACTTTCCACTTGGAAATTCAGAACCAAATCAGGTACTTCCCCACTCCCAGGGTCAACAAGAAGTGCGGATGGTGAAAGAAATTCGAACTGAGGGAGAGTGGACTTTTTTGTGTGGGAGAATCCGCTGAAATCCTCACACTGACATTAAAATATGCACTAAGACAGCAGGCGCGGTGTTCAGCAGTGTGTTGGCTTAATGGAATTTATGTGTGAGCCAGTTGTGTTGATTTATGATTTAAAATAGTCCTTGTTTTGTTTGCTCCTGAAGTTTCGGCATTAGGAAGTGCCTTCCTGAGTGAGAACTGTGTTTAAATCTGCCACAAAGACTAGCTCTGACCCTCACAAGAAGTTTGGTGAGTGAAGACTGATGTTGCCCCCAAGGTCAGGGTCCTTAAAATGACAGCAGTTGTGAGCTTCAGCTCCTAGTCCAGGCTCTGTCATTTGCTTGTCATGTGACTTTGGGCGACTCATAATTTCTTTGCACCTCAGATTCCTTGGTTTTAAAATGAGGCTGATAGATTCCTCAAAAGTTAAATGGAGAATCCAGCAATTCCACTCCTGGGTGTGCACCCAAAATAATTGAAAATAGAGCAAACAAACAAAAACTTGTACACGAATGTTGGAGGCAGCACTATCCACAATAACCAAGAGGTGGAAACAACCCCAGTGTCCATCAGTGAGCGAATGGATA
Source organism: Cephalopachus bancanus (assembly GCA_027257055.1). Taxonomy (NCBI): domain Eukaryota; kingdom Metazoa; phylum Chordata; class Mammalia; order Primates; family Tarsiidae; genus Cephalopachus; species Cephalopachus bancanus. Next base: position 3,835 of record JAPVLO010004697.1, on the reverse strand, counting down.
AACAAAATGTAGTGTAACCATACAATGGGATATTAGCCATAAAAAGAAGGAAATTCTGACACTTGAAACAACATGGGTGAACCTTGAAAACATGCTAAGTGAAAAAAGCCGGACACAAAAGACCACATATTACATGATTCCATTCATACGATGTATCCAAAACAGGTAAATCCATAGAGACAGAAAGCAGTTGGTGGTTGCCAGGAGCTGGGGAAGGGAGAATAGGTAGTGACTGCTTATTGGGGACAGTGTTTTCTTTGGAGGTGATGAAAATGTTTTGGAACTAGATAGAGGTGGAAGTTGCACAACATTGTGAATGTACTAAGTGCCACTGGATTGCACACTTTAAAATATGTTAATTTTGTTATGTGAATTTCACCTCAATAAAAAAATGTTTAATGGGACTAATAATAAAAATACTTGCCCGAGGAGTAAATGTGATCATCTACATAGAAATGTCTAAGCAAGTTTAAAACCCGATCTTCTAATTCCCTGGAATCCATAATTAACTCTTTTTAAAACTTAAAACTCAGGCAACCTGGGGGCCCACCCAGTACCAGTAGTATAAACCAGTACTGGGAACCTTGCACAGTCCTGAGGTTCTTTGGCTATTAGGCTGCAGCCGGGCGTGTGTGTGAGAACCACAGGCAGCATGCTGTTGATGTGAGCCCTAGTGCTCCACAGTGGTCAGTCCTGCAGGCTGAAGGCCTTGGGGCACCATGAAAACCACTGAAAAAAAATTTTTTTAAAGAGGTCTTGCTCTTTTGCCCAGGCTCACTGCAACCTCCAACTCTTGGGCTCAAGCGATCCTCCCCACCCCACCTCCTGAGTAGCTGGGATTACAGGTGTGCACCACAGCGCCTGACTCCACAGAAAACTGTGAATAGCAGGACTGTGTGCTTCAATTTAAAAAATAATAAAACTTTAACAAAAATTCAATGCAGACTCCTCAGAGGAAAGAACCACAGAACTGGTGCTATGGTGGTACAGGGCTGCTCAGGCTGGGAGCCAGGCTGCTGGGCTGGAATCCACCCCAGCTCTGCCACCTGCCACAATGGGGACCTCGGCCAAGGCTCTTGCCAAGAGTCGATTTCCTTATCTAACAAATGGGGTTTATTGAAGCACCTACAGAACAGGGCTGCTGTCAGGATTAAGCTAATTAACTCATGAGCCAGAAATAGGGTAAGTGCTCAACACATGTTAGCAGGTGTTGTTGAGGAAAAGATGGCCAATGAAAAGATCCATTGGCTGGTTTGTGCTCTTTTGGAGGCTGGTGGGGTGAGGAAGATGGGGACCTCTTAGAGCCATTTAAAGCAAAAGGGAGGCTGTGAAGTTGTTTAAAGCAACCTGGACACTGCAGGGTAGGATGTGGGCAGGGGAAATTACCTCAGACAAAAAACTACTTGTGATCTAAATTCAGCAGAGGTGGAGACCCTCCGTGTAAGTGTCCCCAAGCCTCTTGTCCGGTGTGAAAGACGGTGGCACACAGTGAGACTCAACACCCGTTAAGGCCAAGAGGTTTAATGGGTCGAACGCGGTGGCTACAGGACCTGAGGGTCAGGCTGTAGCGCCGAGGCAAGGGCGCGGCAGCTTTTATAGGGGCTTTGGGCGACCTGTCTGTCGTCTATAGGTCGGCTGGCAGAGCTTCATGTAGGTTGGTGAATTTTTCGCGGGCATGGGAAAGGGTGTGGAGGGAGAACAAAGGAAGGCACCGAGGAAGAACAAAGGAAGGCACCATTTCAATCGCCATTTTAGTTTGCCGGGTCGCCGTTTCCAGAAAAGGGAGGGGATGTGGCTTTACTTGTGGCTTGGCTGTGGCCCTTCACCATGCCCTCCTGAGTTGACAGCCCCATAGTAAGCATGAACCTCTGTACAAATCAGCATGATGCCAACAACCTTTAGCAACAACAGGGAGGTCTGGGAGGTACAGAATGTAATGAGAATTAGGACATTTCATGGTTTTCTATGGTGAAAACCATACTCATCTTTTGTAATATCAACCATCGTCCTAATCATCCTTCCACTCTGTCATCTCGCCTAATCATCCTAATCATGTGCCTGGAAACTTCCGACCCACCCCTCTTTGTGATGTACTAGTATGGGAACCAGGGACACCCCAGATGGAGGGCTCCCTGCATGGCCAGCCTGCATTCCCGAAGTCCAGTTGCCACTAGGCTCAGGGCAAGGAACGCTCCAGGGAGAACAGGTCACAGAATCCCAGGAGGAAAGGAGGTTCGGGTTTTGTTGGAATGTGTCTTCAGATTGTCTTCGGTCTTCTATTACATATTCTGTTAACTGTTAACAGTATATAGACACTCGGATTCTAGGGCAGAAAGACTGAATACAAAAAAAAAAGAGAGAGGTGTCCTCTACTAGAAATAATTTGGAGCCACAATTCCACATGATTTTTTAATGCTTATGTATCGCTTCTCCCCCCCAATCTCCTCCCTACTCCCAGCTCCACCCTCCCTTCCAACACTGACACAGGTAAAATACTTTATGTTAGTTGGCAGGAAACCCACAGGTAAATGTATTAAGCAATTAAGTGTATTTAGCGATCAGAGTCAGAACTGATTTCAGGGGCTTCCTAATTTTTTGTAATACAAGTAATACATTTTTTTTTGCAGAAATGTTTAAAAATACAATTAAACAAGAAAAAAGAAAAATTTTAAACAACCCAATCTTGCCATATAGAAATTCCACTATTAAATTTTTAAATTTCAAAATTTCAATTTACATGGCTTTAATAACCACACAGACATAACAGGTGAGGGAGGGCCTCCCTTGCCCCCCCAACAAGCTCATTTGAAGGTAGAGGGATCTTGGGAGGTTGAAGGTGGGTGCATGGATGCATGGGGCCAGATTAAGACTAGAAAACGAGGAGGAAGGCATGACTGCTGGTATGGCCTCAGGTCCCCAGCCTGCCCCCGAGCCACAGCCCACCCCCATGGAAGGCCACTCACCCTGCTGGTTCTTTGCATTACATGACAGGGCCTAACCCCACCCAAGGCCAAGGCATGTGCAGGGCAGGTCTCTGCAGCATGGTGAGCTGAGGTGGTTGCGCCGGTCAGATGGCATCTTCTCCTGGGCACTAGCAGCAGGAGCAGGGGCTAGATTGTCCTCAGACACCTCTGCAGGTGATAGGAACCATGAGGTCAGGGAGATATTTGAGGGTTAAGTCTCTGGGCCCCGGGTTCCTCATTTATAAAATAGAGATAACCAAGGTGCTGACTTCACAGCATTATTTGACATGCAAAATAAAATAAGTCAAGTAAAGCATGGTGTTTGACCCAGAGAAGCATCAAATAAATGTTAGCTACAATATGTCATACTCGGTCTCATATTATATTTAATTTTATACATGTATTAAATTCTCTATTGAGTTGTGAGCACTTTGAGGGCTGAAACTGAGTCCTGCACATTTTTATCCTTTGCAAGACCCATGCTGTATCCAGTAAACACTAGACAACAGTCAAGGAATGTATTTTGAAAGGAAATTTGTCCAAAACATCATGTGACTAGACACTTTAGCAGGAAAGAGGTAACAGAAAATGTGCCCATTTAATCCCAAAAGTTAATACAGAGTTTAGGATAGCCAAAATCTGAGTGTCTGGATTATGGCCTGATTTGGCACCAAAAAAATTAGCAAGGCGATTCTGTGGGGAGGGTCCTGGGGGATGCTATTGGGTCATCTGAGATCCATTTCTACTTAAATGGGGAACTTCTGTCAAGTTATACCACCTACCTAAGTCTTCATAAATATGCAAAAGTGAGGACTTAACAATGAAAATCCTCTTACTCATTCTTTCTAAGTAGGTATGAATACACCATACAG
>JAPVLO010004696.1:0-13775 GCA_027257055.1 Cephalopachus bancanus | reverse complement strand
ATCTATGTCTCCCAGAGTAGGGAGCACAGGAGCTAGGTCCCATTCAGCAACCTGGGACAACTTAGGGGTCATCAACACAAATTAGAAGTGAGCTATGGCCAGTGTAATCAAGAAAATATCCAAAATATAGTCAAAGGAAAGTATAAGAAACCCACAGTTGGGGTATTTAAAGTTTATTATTCTAAGTTTTCTGATGAACTAATAAATAATTCTGATTTTGGCAGAAAGATCATGAAAATTTCAATCAAAGGGAATTATATTGCAGTAAAGTGATTTATTCTTGGAACTACAATATAAAACATGGCTTTGTGTAAAGCTCAATGAAGTTTATTCTAGAATAATAATAGAAAAAAATCATATTAGAGAATGATTTAGCAATATGTACCCCAAAATACACTCAATTTTTGGTAGTTTATTCCTTTATTATAGACTTGAGTACAAATGAGAATTTACTACTTAAAGAGGCTGCATGCAGGTGAAATTTGATCTTCTCTGTGGCTCTCACTCCCTGTGGTAGTGGCCAAGGTATGCTTTGTGTTGTCACCCATCTCTACCCTGCTCTCTCCCTTTCTTCATTAGCAGTGCCCAGTGACTCTTGATCCCACTACTGTACTAATGTGACTGGTGTTTGGGGCCCACTCACAAGTGAGAACATGTGGTATTCAGTTCTTTGTTTCAGTGATAATTAACTTAATATGATAGTCTTCAACTGCATTCAAGTTGCTGTGAGGGACATGATTTTGTTCTTCTTTATGGGTGCATAATACTATATTTTGTATATATATGATATTTTCTTTATCCATTCTACACTTGATGGACAGCATGGTTGATTCCATGATTTTGCTATTGTGAATAGTGCAACAATAAGCATGCATGTGCAAGTGTCTTTTTGATAGAGCAATTTGTGTTCCTCCAGGTACATTTCCAAGGAAGGGATTGCTGGATCATTTAGAAGATCAGTTTTTATTTCTTTCAGAAATTACCACACTGCTTTCCATAGAAGTTGAACTACCTGACAAATCAACTCTAAAGAATTAATTCTAAATAAATTATTAAGAATATATGCAAAATTTAACTGCAAGAAGGATATATGGGTAAATCCAATGAAGATGGTTCTGTGATTTGAATCATGATGTTGAGATTTAATCATCAATGAAACAATGTTGAGAGGTGTGACCTTTGAGAGGTGACTGTCTACTCTCATTAATGAGATTAGAACCCTTATAAATGGGTTCAGCGTTGAAAATTGTAACCACCTTTCTGCCTTCTGTCAAGTGAGGACACAGCAATGACACCATCTTGAAATCAAAGAATAGTTCTCACTGAATACCAATGCCAGCAACTTAATCTTGAATATTTCCACCTCCAGAAATATAAGAAATAAACAGCTAATCTTTATAAATCTCTCAATCTCAGGCATTTTGCCATAGCAGCACACAAGGATTTATAAAATTTAAAGAATAAAATTATAGTAAACATAATAATTTCATAAAAGTAGATTTTTGAGATTGTAAGGTGTGCACCCATTATAGTATTTTTCTACAGCAAACATGTATGTGTAATTATAAATGATTAAATGTTGCTATTATATGTTTATTTTACTGCACAGAAGAAAAAACTAAGTTCAAATGTACATTGATATTCCTTTTAAGACTGCAAGAGAAAAGGTACCTCTAACAGAATGAAGAATAAAGGAAACCCTGCACATAAAAGAGAGCTGAGTGTCTTGTACATTGTGGGCAATCAACACATGTATGTTATATAAAGTTGAGCTTGTATTAGTCACTCACTATATTTGTTAGTCTCTTGTAGCCATATATTTAATTTAAAGGAATTTATTGTTTTATAATTAGTAGCTCAGTTGGCGTTTGGAAGCTCACAGCTCCTTGAACTGTTCATATGAAGTTTGAAAGCATTGTAAATATCACAATGTATATTACTAAAAAAAAAACAACTGTAAATGTATGTATCTATTTCATGAGTTTCCAGTTTTGTTTCCTCTTAAATTCTTTTTTATATCATTGTGAAGAAACCTAATTATGCAATAAATGGATACATTTTTCCTTTTGTTGCATGATCTTATTTTACATAAAGTTATGTCAGGTATATTACATGTAAGAATAATATTGCCTTGGGTTATAGCTGTGCCTCCAGCCATAGTTTCAAAACTACATACACATTAGTGCACAGACATATACACAGCTTTGATTGTAGGCTGGTGCACTTAATCATTTACTCTAGTTAATGTTTGATTTAAACTTTTTTTTTCATGTTTAATTTGCATTATCATAATAGTTATTTGAATGTTTGAATTTTATTACTTTCCTATTTTGCCCTATTAGGAGCAATAGTATGACTAGAGACTGACTGCAAAGTGGCACAGAGAATGTCAAGGTCTAGGCCAATAGGGACCTGTGGATTTTTATTCTCTACTATGACAGAGGTCAGACTATAATTAAGATTCTTGAGACCTTAAAAAAAAAAAAAACTTGATTGCCTACTCATTCTAAAACGATAGTGCATTCTTTTTAGTAGATTTGACCTTTTATTTTATAATTTAAACATTAGGCTATAGCAATAGTTCTGCAGAACTGTGCATTTGTCATTCAATTCTTGATATAAAAAAGTATAGATATCTGAATAGAGATGTACAGTATATAATGCATTAAAATATATATGATAAATATTTCTTCAATGTATTTGTGGATGTAATCCATTGTGAATTTAACTTCAGTGTAAAAGGGGTTATTCATCATATGCTTAACTCTTGACAGAAGAAAACATAAAAATAGTAATCATTAACTAAAACCAATTTTACTTGCTTTAGCCCAGATAAATTAACCTTATGTTATTTATTTATTTATTTTTTCTTTTTGAGTTGGAGTCTCACTCTGTCACCCAGACTGGAGTACAGTGGCCACTCCCGGCCACCTCAACCTCGACCTGCTGGGCTTCGGTGATCCTTCCACCTCAGCCTTCTGAGTAGCCAGAATTACAGGCATGCACTACCACACCCGGCTGATTTTTTAATTTATTGTAGATATGAGGTCTTGCTGCTCAGGCGGGTCTCAAACCCACAGGCTCAGGCAATCCACTCACCTCAGCCTCCCAAAGGCGCGGGATTACAGGCTGAGCCACCAGGTCCGGCTCCTTATGTTATTTTTAATTGGAAACCTTAAATATGCAGTGAAGTAAATAAAATATACAATATCATAAGTATAAATAAAGTAAAATTGCTTAGTATCATGATATGTGGGTAAAACCATAGTGGCCACATCTGAGATGAGTTTTCCTCTACTATGTACAGTTATGCCATTTCAGAACTGCAAACAATTACAAAATAATCTAGTAAAAGAAAAATGATACAATTGTTTGAAAATAGGATGATTTAGCCTAAAGTGCTGACAGTGGAATTGTGACCAAAACTAGACCTCCTGACTCAATACATATCAGATAAATCTTTTATATTACACATAAATTCCACATCACAAATTTTTCAGAATGATGCCATTTCTTATAGAGAATTCAAGATTTAATATGCTGATATATTTTAAGACTAAATGAATTTTATATTGCCAAAAGTTACAGCTATTTTTAACAGTTAGACAAAATCTGGGTAGATATGCAGCTATAACAAATCATTACCTCTCCTATGTGACAAATTCTGTTATAAATATGTAAATTTAATAAAATAAATAAGAGAAACCCATTATTAAACTAACCTAACCAGTTGTCAAATAAACTGAATGTTGTTTAAAATTTGTTTTAGGTAAATTTCTTGGGCTTTTTGAGTTGGAGTATCATTCTGTCGACCAGGCTGGAGTGCAGTATTATGTTGCTCATGGTCACCACTGTCTCAACCTGCTAGGCACAGATGATCCTTCCACCTCAGTCTTCCAAACTGAAACCACAGACACATGCCGCCATGTGTAAAAAATAGAGGGGGGCATGTGTTACCACGTGCCATTCTCAAGTCAGAGGAGTGTTGACTCTAAGATCACACAGCCTTCATGGAAGAAAGCCCCTCAATAAAGGAGGGTCACACCCCTTCTCCAAAGGAAGCTCTTATCCAGTTTCCAATAGCTGGCCTATGCAAGGTAGGTACAGAAACCTCCAGGGGACAACTCTAATGGGCCATTCCAGCTCCAGAGCCCTGTAAGGTACACTGAGAACTTTATTACAACTGCATCTCAGATCAGCTTGCCCTTCTGTTTAATACTTCCTGCTATTCCTCGCACTCTCTGGCAAACACCTGCAGCAAACATGGGCATCTCAGAGTCTGAGATGACCTGACCTAAGACATGAAGTGAAGCTGTACCACTTCGAGCTGTAAGATCTGTCATTGTTATTCTTAAATAGAAAAAATTTAAATACAATACACAGTGATTTAAAACAGTAAAATATATAAAGTGGATCACTCAATTAATAAATATATGCATCTCTTTTTATTGTTTATATACCACTTTCATTTTTAAAAATACTATCCTATTATTTTCATGAGGGAAGTATTTATATGACTAAACAGAATTTAATGATTATAATGCTTTCTGATAGCTTGTATAAAATGATCAATAGTATCAAAACTTTGTCTCATAAAAGGACTATTGCATAATGAATTAAAACAAAATCTAAGATCATAAGTAATTTAAAGGAAATCCTACATAGTCTTCCAGAGACCAAAGCTTTTAAGACTTTCTACTTCTTAAGCACATTCCATTCCAAGCACATCAGGCTTCTCTTCAGACTCTAGGTATTATATTCCTTCTTCAGTCTTGCAACTTCTTCCCCTTCAACATACACATCTGCCTGTGTTGCAAGGTCAAGATCAGCACCCTGTCTCTAAGAGGTCCTACTGTCATACCTTCTGTCTACACTGGAAATACAACCACATTGTTTTGGAAATTCATTCACTAAGTAAATCATCAAGTCAAAAAAATTAGTACTCTGCAAGAACTTTTCTTATTGTTTTCATTTGTATATGTTCTGCTCTCTTAAGTTGATCTAAGTCCCAGGAGAGCACCAAAATTTTCTTAAATTCCTGTTGTATCTTTTCATTCTATCTGTTGCTATGCTGATTGCTTCTATTGACTTCACATATATTGTGCTTATGCTTGTTAGTCAAGAGTTGTCTTTTTTAACATTTCCTGTTTTCCTCATTTGTTTTAGATTCAAAGGTATATGTGCACATTTGTTACATGGATGTGTTGTGTTGTGGTGGTGATTGGGTCTCAGGTGGTCCATTTCCCGGATAGTGATCATTGTACCCAATATGTAATCTCTAAACACTAGTCCTCCTCCCTCTTCCCCTCTTATTGGTGTCTCCAGTGTATTATTTTCATATTTATGGCCATTTATCTCCCACATATGAATGAGAGTATGTGGTATTTGATTATTTTGTTTCTGAGTCAGTTCACTTAGGATGATGATCTCCAGCTCCACCCACGTTGTTACAAAGAAATTATTTCATTTTCTCTTGTAGCTGTGTAGTATTCCTTAGTGTATATGTGGCAGTTTTTTTTTATCCAGTCAATTGTTGGTGAGCACTTAAGTTGATTTCATGATTTTAGTATTTTGAATAGTGCTGCAATGAACATATGAGTGCAGATGTCATTTTTATATAATGATTTTCAATTTGTTAATGTTCTTTGATTGAATCCCTGGTAATAAAATTGCTGTGTCGAATAGTAATTCAATCTTTAGTACTTTGAGAAATGTCCATACTCTTTTTCATGGAGGTTGAGCTAGTTTACAATTCCATCAACAGTGAATTTGTGTTACCGTTTCTTTTCAACTGCACCATTATATGTTGTTCTTTTAATTTTTAATAATAGCCATTGTGACTGACATAAGGTGATACATTTGTATTTATCTGATAATTAGTAATGTTGAACATTTTATATGTTTGTTGGCAGCTTATATATGTTCTTTTGGGGGAAGAATGTCTATTAATGTTTTTGTTCATTTTTTGATGGAGTTGTTTGGTTTTTTGGTGTATTTTGACTTGTTTCATTTCCTTGTAAATTCTGAATATTAGTTGCTTTTGTTTTTGTTTTTTGGTCTGAGGAACAATTAGCAAAAATTTTCTCCCATTCTGTAGACTTTCTTTTCATTCTATTGACTATTTCTTTTGTTATACAGAAGCTTCTTTGTTTAAATAAGTCCCATTTGTCCATTTTTGCTTTTGTTATAATTTCTTTTGGGATCTTTGTCATAAATTTTTTGCCTCACCAATGTCTAGAAGAGTGTTTCCTAAGTTTTCATCTATAATTTTATAGGTTTTATAGGTCTTACAGTTAAGTCTTCAAATCTATCTTGAATTAAAATGTATATATGTTGAGAGGCAACATATATAAAAGTTTCAGTTTTATTCTTCTGTGTATAGCTAGCCAATTTCCCCAGCACTATTTATGGAATATGGTATCTTTCCTCATTGATTATTCTGTTGGCTTTAAAAAAAATCAGTTGGTTGTAGGTATGTTGTTTTATTTCTGAATTTTCTATTCTGTTTCACTGACCTATCTCTCTATTCTTGTACCAGTATCATGCTCTTTTAGTTATTGTAGCCATATAGTATAATTTGAAGTCATGCAGTGTGATACGTCCACAATTATCTTGTTTATATAGAATTGCTTTGGTTATTCAGGTTCTTTTTTGGGTCCATATAAACTTTAACTTTGCTTTTTCCTAATTTTGTGAAGAATAAAGCGGGTATTTTGATAGGGGTTGTGTTGAATCTGTTGATTGCTTTAGATGGTATGGTTTGTTTATTTATTTAGATGGTATGTTCATTTATGGCTCATTTTAATGAGTCCTCCAACTCATAACATGGAATGCTCTTCCATTTATTCTGTCTACAATTTCTTTCATCAGTGTTTTGTAGTTATCCATATAGAAATGTTTCACATTGTTTAGTTGTATTCCTAGATATTTTATATTGTTTTGTGGCTAGTAAAAATTTGGTTAAGCTTTTGATTTGATTCTTGGTTTTAGCATTTTTGATGTATAGAAATGCTGCAGATTTTTGTATATTGATTTTGTGGTCTGAGACTTTCCTGAAGTCATTTGTCAGGTCTAGAGCTCTTTGGAGTCTTTAGGAGTCTATACGGTTTTCTAGGCATACAATCATGTCATCCAGGATCTGGGACAGTTTGACTTCCTCCTTGCTGATTTGAATGTCTCTGATTTATTTCTCTTGCTGGATTGTTAGGACTTCCAGTACAATGATGAACAATCACAGTGGACATCCTTTTGTTGTTCCTATTTTGTGGGGGACTGTTTTCATCTTTTCATGATTAAGAATGATATTGGCTGTGGATATGTCATATATGGCAGTTATTACTTTGGAATATGCTCTTTCAGTGTCTAGTTTGTCAAGGGTTTTATCATGAATTGATATTGAATTTTATTGAATGCTTTGTCTGAATCTATTGAGATGATCATATGGTTTTTATTGTTTATCTAGTGAATCATGTTTATCAATTTGCAGATATTGAACCATTCTTGCATCCCTGGAATAAACAGACTTTGCTGTGATGGATAATTATCATTATTATTATTTTTGGTATGCTGTTGGATTAGTTTGCTAGTATTTTGTTAAGAATTTCTGAGTCTATATTAATAAGAAAATTTGACCTGTAGTCTTCTTTGCATGTTGTGTTCTTGTTTGATTTTGGTGTGTGATGCTGGCTTCATAGAAAGAGTTGGGGGAGTTCCTGCCCCTACATTTTCTGGAATAGTTTCAGTAGGATTGATCTCTTCTCTGTAGGTCTGCTTAAACTTTGGCTGTGAATCCATCTAGCCCTGATTTTTTTTATTGGAAGTTTTTTTTTAATTACTGATTCAATATCGTATTGGCATACTTATGGTATCTACTTCTTCCTGGTTCAGTTTTGAAAGATTGCATGTTTCCTGGAAGTCATGCATTTTCTCTAGGTTTTCTAGTTTGCTGCCATAGTAGTGTTGAGAGTAGTCTCAGCTGATCTTTTGTTATTTTTGTAGTACCAGTTGTTACGTCACCTCTGTCATTTCTGAAAGTATTTATTTGAGTCTTCTCTATTTTTCTTGGTTATTCAAGCTGGCAGCCTGTCATTTTGTTTATCCTTTTATAAAACCAAATTTTTGATTCACTGATCCTTTATATCATTTTTTGGTCTCATCATTTAATGTTGCTCTGATCTTTGTTCTTTTTTTTTTTTAACTCCGCTAGTTTTAGGTTTAGATTTTTCTTTCGTTTCTAGTTCCTTGTGGTGCAGATTTAAGCTGTTGATTTTAGCTCTTTCTATCTTTTTTGATGTAGGCATTTAGTGTCATAAACTTTCCTCTCAGCACTGATTTTACTGTGTCCCACTGGTTTGGGGGGTATTGTATTTCTATTTTCATTTATTTCAATTATTTATTTTAAATTTGTCTCTCAATTTCATTATTTACCATAGCATCTCTCAAGAGCAATTTTTCAGATTCAATGTAGTGGTGATGTTTCAGGAGCTCCTCTTAGTTTTAATTTCTAATTTCATTGCACTTTGGTCTGAGAAGATGCTTGGTATAATTTTGGTGTTTTACTATTTATTAACACTTGCTTTATGGCCAAACATAAGTACAGTCTGTTTAGAAAAAGATTCCATGTGTAGATGAGAAGAATGTACATTCTGCAGTTGTTGAGTGGAAAGTTTTGTAGATGTCTGTTAGGTCAATTGGGTAAATAGCCCAGATTAAGTCAAGTGTTTGTTAATTTTCTGTTTCGATGATCTGTCTAGTGAGGTTAGTGGGATGTTGAAGTCAACCACTAGTATTGTTTTGTCATCAATATACTTCCTAAGTTCAAGTAATACTTGCTTCAGGAATATGGATGCTCTGGTGTTTCTTGCATATGTATAAAACAGTTAATTTTTCTTGTTATATTATATTCTGTGCTATAATATGATGTCCTGATTTGTCTTTCTTTTTTTAAACTGTTTTTAGTTTAAAGTCTGAGTTATCTGATGTGAAGATGGCAAATCTTGTTCATTTTTGTCTTCCATTCACATGTCATATCTTTTCCCACTGAGTCTGTGGCTGTCTTTTTTAACCAGCAAATGGCAGATCTTCCTTTAAATCCAATTTGTGACTGTGATTCTTTCAAGTGGGGCGTTTAGGTCATTTATTTTCAGTGTTAATATTATGTGAAGTTTTGTTTCTGTCATAGTGTTGTAAGCTCACTGCCTTGGGGATCCAATGTGTATTTGCTTTATAGACTCTGAGTTTTGCACTTATGTAATATTTTATGATAGTGAGAGCTGTCATTTTGTTTCCATGTCTAGAACTCCTTTGACCATCTATGTAGAGCTGGTTTAGTGGCAACCAATTCCCTTAGTGTTTGTTAGGAAAGGAATTTATTTTGCCTTTGTTTACAAAGCTTAGTTTGGCTGAATGTAAAACCCTTGGTTGAAAATTGTTTCTATTCTCTCTGACTTGTGGGGTATCTGCTGAGAAGACTGCTGTTACTCTAATATTCTTTGCTTTATAAGTGATTTGGCACTTCTGTCTTTCTGCTCTTAGAATATTTTCTTTCATGTTTACTTTGGAGAATCTGAGAATTATATGCCTTGGTGAAGTTCTTCTTTATATGTATCTTGTAGGAGTTATATGAGCTTCTTTTGTTTGGATGTTAGATCTCTTTCAAGACCAGGAAAGTTTTTTAGAATTATTTCCTTGAATACATTTTTGTACATTTTATTTAACTTCTTCCTCTGGAATGCTTATGATTCATAGATTTTTGTCACTTTATATAATCCTATGTTCTTAGACTTTGTTCATTCTTTTAAATTACTTTTTTCTTTATTTTTGTCCACGTGGGTTAGTGCCAATGACTTGTCTTCTAACTCTGAGGCTTGTTTTTCCACTTGGTCTAGCCTACTGCTACAGCTTTTCTCTGTGTTTTGTATCTTCACTGAGTTTTTTTTGTTGTTTTTTTTTTGAGTTGGAGTCTCACTCTGTCGCCCAGACTGGAGTGCAGTGGCCGCTCCCGGCCACCGCAGCCTCGACCTTCCGGGCTCCCGCGATCCTTCCACCTCAGCCTTCCAAGTAGCCAGAATTATAGTCATGCGCTACCACACCTGGCTGATTTTTTGATTTATTGTAGAGATGAGGTCTCGCTGCCCAGGCGGGTCTCGAACCCGCGGACTCAGGCAATCCACTCACCTCAGCCTCCCAAAGGCGTGGGATTACAGGCTGAGCCACCGAGCCTGGCTCTTCACTGAGTTTTAAAAAAAAAAAATTAATATTGTTAACCTATCCTCCTGAATTGTTCTGCTGATTCCTTTATATTAGTTATCAGCTTTCTCTTTCATCTTCTTTTATTTCTTTACAATAAATATACTGGATTTGTTATCTGACATTTCAAGGATTTCATTTTGGTTAGGGTCTGTTGTTGAAGAGTCATTGTGCCTCTTTGGAGGGTGACACTCTATTTGTTTCATATGTCTAGTGTTATTTATCTAGTTCTTTCTGAATTGAATGGATGATGGCAGTTAGTTTGTATAAATTCCTTTGATAATGATAGCCTATATCTTTAGGCTTTCCTGAGTGTTCATTATAACAGTGATATAGTATAGGTGTGGGCTGACTTGTCACCACCTGTGGGGCTCCTATGTAGAGCTGGGATTGCAGGGGTTCCAGAAAGCTTATCTTGCTCCTTGATAGTGTGTGCTGGTGTCAACAAATTATCTGTTGTGTTGTGTGTGTCATTCAACCTCCATGCTAGCAGGTGTTATGTATGGCTCTCCAGGCCAGGAGCTAGTCACTGTTGATGTGTATTGAGTACTTACTTGATCCTTGTTGACTGGAAACCTCTATGTTGTTTCAGTAGTGAGTTGGTCTGCAGAATCCATAGTATCTTGAGCTCTCAGTTTAGCCCTTGGGAGGCAAGAACCAAGATGGGCATGGCTGAATCAGCAGACCCATCAAGGGGTCCACTGATGGCAGGCACAAACACAAACTTCAAGACAGGGTCTGGGGTACAGCCTCCAAATGCCCAGAGGCGTGCCATGTTTCAAGACATTTGCTGCCTCAATATCTCTGCTCAAGAAGGTAAGGATAGCCTGAGATTCTAATCTAGAAGAATGGAGATATGTCTCTATATTAAACAGATAGGGAATCACAGAATTCTAACCCTGGGCAGTGGGGTGGCAAAAGCTTTGCTCCAGATGACTGGGTGTGTTAGATGCCTGAGAGTATTTCTCTGTGAGAAACAGACTACTGTTTCTTTCTTTCTTTTTTTTTTTTTGAGTTGTAGAACAGTACAACTACTGTTGTAACAATTTTTTTTTACTAGATTAAAACGGGCCATTCTTAGAAATCACCACAGTGTTTTCCACAGAGATTGTACTTGTTTACACTCCCACCAATAATGTAGACGTGTTCCCTTTTCCCCACATTCTCTCCAGCATCAGTTGTTTTTTGAGTTATTGTTGATGGCCATCCTGACTTTAATTAACTAATCTTCCATATAACCCAACAATCCTTCTTCTGAGAAAATAGCCAGAGGAACTCAAATCATTCTATAATAAAGATAACTGCACACACATGTTTGTTGCAGCATTATTCACAATAGTTAAAATATAGAATCAACTGTGCTGCCCATCAAAAGTGGACTGGTAGCTGGGCTTGATGGCTCAGCCTGTAATCCCGTGCTTTGAGATGATGAGGTGAGTGGATTGCCTGAGCTGCACGTTCGAGACCCACGTGGGCAACTTGGCGAGACCTCATCTCTACAATAAATCAAAAAATTAGTCAGGCATGGTACTGCATGCCTGTAGTTCCAGCTACTGGAAGGCTGAGGCAGGAGAATTGTCAGAGCCCAGCAGGTCAAGGCTGCAGTGACCGGCAGCGGCCACCACACTCCAGTCTGGGTGACAGAGTAAGACTCCAACTAAAAAAAAAATAAAAAGTGGACTGGATACAGAAAATGTCATACATTTACACAGTGAAATATTATGCAGTCATAAAGAAAAAAATATGAACTTCACATCAAGTTGGATGGAATTAGAGTCTAGAGTACACAGTGATTTATTACAGAAACAAAGATCTGAGTACTATATATACCACTCATAAGTGGACCCTGAACGTTTATCATAATGCTATAAGAAAGGAATTGGTAGTAGTGGGACACTGCGGGGGAGGGTGCATAAAACATCAATAAGGGTACCCAAACTTTACCTCTGTGATAATCACATATGTACCTAAACCCTGAATTGTACACCACATATTTAAAATAAAAAATATGAAAAAAAGATGTGCCAATCTGGCTCCCATTCCAGGGGAGCTAGTGTGGGGTTGACCTGGTGAAATCCTTGAGGAAGGAGCAGAGAGGTCATTGCTCCAACAGAGTTTTTGTACAGGATTGGAGCTTGGTTCAGATTCCAGGACTGTGATCTTACATGTGGTGAATTCCTGGGTGCATGCCTGACTATGGAAAGAGGCAGTGTCACAGTACCAGGTTATTTGCATAGAAATGGGGTGATGGGCCAAAGTTCCACTCCAAGGGACAGGTGAACTGGAAGCCTAGGAATATGAAAGGATGTGGAGCACAGAGAACAGTAGCTCACCAGGGTCTCTGCTTAGGGAGGGAGGGTTGGCTCAGGCCCCTAATCCAGGTAAGTTCGTGCACCCACTGCCTGAAAGTATGCCCTGGTGAGGAACAGAGTGATTGCTGTTTTAAGAAAGACAATGTGAGGGCATGGCTCATGTTGCCAATCAGGTGTCCAGATGTTCTGAAAGTCTGTAGAAGTGTCTGGGTGTGGATTGGGGGAAGCACCCTTGTACCAGAATCCCAGAATCACAGGGTAGGGCAGCTGATTATGTGGGTGAAGTTTGCAGCAGATTAGGTTCACCAACAACCACTAGTGTCACAAAGCTTGTGCAGGAAGATGAAGGATTAGCTCAGCTCATTGCTCAGGCCAGGTCAGTGTATCAAATGCTTAGAAGTGTGCCTGAACTTGAAGGAAAAGAAGCGCTGTTTCACCACCACCTCTATACCAGAGGGGCAGGGCAGATTAGCAGCCAATCTAGGCAGGCAGATGCTTCAAGTGCTTGGGGGGTGGGAGGTGTTTGAGAATTGAGCAGTAAGAACTTCTCCCCTTAGTGGGATCTCTGTACAGAATGGGTGGATGGGGCTTAGGGTGCTGATCCAGCTGAGTAGGTGCTTCAAATGCCTGGACGTGGGTCACTCAGCACCAATTTCCTGAATAGGACAGATGGAGTGGGATAGGCTGCCATCTCGCACAAATAAAGACTCCAATCACCATTGGAAATGACTGAGTGTGAAGTGAAGGGGTTCTTGTTGCACCAGGATCACTGTACAAGAAGGGCAGGGCAACATAGTCTACTAATCCAGGTATGGAGACACGGAGGCCTCTGATCCATGCTACTGGAGGAGCATACTTCCCCAATAGACTAGAGAGGCAGGCTATGGCCCTCCACCCCCCACAATGACAACTACATCCCATTTCCAGGTCACAGAGTTGATTCTGGCTTCAGGCCTCCTACCTGGGAGAAGCCATGGAATCAGAAACTCTCCTGCAACTCATGCTGCTGACGCAAGTGCAGAGGGGTGAGGTCTCTTCTGCCACTTAGACTGCTTTACCAGATGTGCAGAAGTGAGGACCCTCCATTTCCTCAGAATTGGTAGGCATGCTACTCCATCTGGTCCTGTAGAGAGGCCAGTATTCTTAGGTGTGACACCTGTTAAACAGTTTCAAGTTTCAAAATTGACTTTGTCCCCAAGGCCACTATTCCATGGA
>JAPVLO010004695.1:0-19416 GCA_027257055.1 Cephalopachus bancanus | reverse complement strand
TAGCAACATTACCTTAGGAACTGAGGTAGAGGCTGGTGGAAGGTGGGCAGGGCAATGCAAATCTCTGCCTGGAGAATGGCCGAGGTGGCAGTTTCACTTTTGTGGATCTTTTCTCTCCACTCATCTGGGTCCCTGTTTGATCCACTATGGTGGACTGTGGTGTTGTGGGAGGCACTGGGGATCAGCTGCACAGCTGGGCACTGGATCCGGGGTGCCACCAGCAGGCTGGGGTGGAGGAGGGGGTCAGGAGTTCCCTCCTCTGGAGCTGAGAGCCTCCATTCAGCACCTTCTTAAGATATGCTGTTCCCTTACAAAAGCATGGGGTCGCACGCTGAGTGCCTCAGCCAGGGTGGGCCCAGAGCTCCAGAGCTCCAAAGCTCCAAAGGGCAGGCGATGAGCAGGGAGGGTGGCCCTGGTCCCCTCACAGGGTACTTCATCCAGAAATGGGACCAGTATCTCTGAGGGGCGGGCACCCAGAGTTTCCCTGGGGTGCGACTTGGTGCTGGGTGCTGGGCGAGACAATGTAGCCAGGGAGTGAGCTGAGACCTGAGACTCCAGCATGGGTGGGAGTTACATATAGTGGAGCAGCAGCAGCAAGTCTCCGGGCCTCGGACTAGTGCAGCTGGCGGTGTGCCGGGGGTTGGGAGAAGAAAAGTAAGAGTCTTTTTGGGAACTCACGTTTGGAGAATCTCACAAGTCCACCTATGCCGTCACTATCTCACCGGAACTCTCAATTTTACTTCTTAATTCCTCACTTTCAGCTGAGTGTTTTCAGAACACATGAGCAACATATACTTTTGCATATTCCTGGTAGAAGTTTAGATTGATACAAGTACCTTGGAAATCAAATTAACCATATCTAGTATGATTAAAGTCCATACACCATGAATTTCCACCACCCTATTCCTGATCATATACTCTGGGACTTTCTTATCTATGTGCCCAGGAGATATGTACATTAATGTTTATGGAAAAAATGGGAATCAACCATGTCCACATCAATAGGGAAGTAGAAAAATTGGGATATAATCATAAAATGTAAAATTTCATCAGTAGAAATGAATGAATGGTGACAGCCTCCCACATCAGGGGTAACTCTCCTGCACATAATGCACATCACAGTAGAATACATACAGAATGAGACTGTAGTACAGAAAGTTTAACACAGGCAAAACTAATATTTGGTTTGAGGATATATACACTTATTGCAAAATATTATAAATGTTGAACCGGCCCTGCATCCTAGATGAAGCTTACTTGGTCATGGTGAATGATTTTTGAGATGTGTTGTTGAATCTGATTTGCTAGGATCTTGTTGAGAATTTTAGCATCAATATTCAACCAGGATATTGGCCTGTAGTTATCTTTCTTTGTTGGATCTTACCTGGTTTGGGTATCAATGTGACCTTAGCTTTGTAAAATGATTTGGAAAAAGTTCCATCTTTCTTGATTGCTTGGAATACTTTCAGTAGGATTGGTATCAGTTTGTCCTTGTATGTTTGGTAGAATTCTGCCAGAAAGCCATCGTCCAGGGCTATTTTTTGTAGGTAATTTTCTTATGGTATAGCCAATTTCCTGGATTATTATTGATCTGTTTAAGGTCTAGATTTCTTCTTATTTCAACTTGGGGAGTTTGTGTGATGTCAGAAAGTCCTCCATTTCCTTTAGGTTTTCAAGTTTGTTTCCATATAAGTGTACATAGTAGTCTCTAATAATCTTGTATTTCTTTAGGATCAGCTGTGACTTATCCTTTTGCATTTCTGATTTCAAAGTCTCAGGGTATAAAATCAATGTGCAAAAGACAGTGGCATTTCTATACACCACCAACAAATAAACAGAAACCCAAATAAAAAGCACAATCCCATTCACAATAGCTAAAAAAAAAAAAAAAAAAAAAAAATCAGATACCTTGCCATCTTCCTAACTAGAGATGTGAAAGACCTTTACAGTTAAAACCACAAAACAATGCTCAAAGAAATCGAAGATGACACAAACAATTGGAAAAATCAACATTGTTAAGATTTCCATCCTACTCAAGGAAATCTACAGATTTAATGCAATACCCATTAAATTGCCAGCAGCATTCTTCTCGGACTTGGAAATGACAATACAGGAATTCATGTAGAAACATAAATGACCATGAATTGCCAAAATAATCCTCAGCAAAAAACAAAACAAAACAAAAAACAGCAGAGCAGGGGGTATCACACTCCCAGACTTTATACTATATTACAAGGCTACAATAATTTAAACAGTCTGGTTTGGGTACAAGAACAGGCATATAGACCAATGGAACAGAATAGAGATTCCAGAAGTAAAACCTCAATTTCCCAACCAACTCATCTTCGACAAAGCTCCACCACCAATGACTGAGGAGAGGACAACCTATTCAGTAAGTAGTGCTGGGAAAACTGGCTGACCACATGCAGAAGATTAAAACAAAATCCCTATCTATCCCCATACACAAAAATCAACTCTAAATGGATCAAAGACCTAAATGTAAATCCTTAAACTATAAGAACCTTAGAAAATGCAGGAAATATCCTTTAATAGTCTCCTGTATTTTCTAAGGTTCTTATAGTTTGAGGCTTCACATTTAGGTCTTTGATCCATTTAGAGTTGATTTTTGTATATGGGGATAGGAAGGGATCTTGTTTTAATCTTCTGCATGTGGTCAGCCAGTTTTATAGCAAGAACATGGAACCAACCATGCTGCCCATCAAAAGAGGACTGGATAAAAACAAATGTGATACATGTACACAATGGAATACTCTGCAACCATAAAGAAGAACAAAATCATGAACTTTGCAGCAACCTGGATGGAATTAGAGTTTATAATACTGAGTGATCTCTCACTGAATCAAAGAGCTGAGTATCACATGTTCTCACTCATAAGTGGACCTTGAACAACTACCATATTACTATAAGAAAAGGATTGAAAATGGCGGGAAACTGCAGGGAGGGAGTGGGAGGGTGGGGAAGTGGGATTGACAGTAGTCGATATCTGCCTGGGGAAGGGTTGGCCACACCTCATCAATAAGGGTAACTGCATGGTGAATATTTGTATACCTAGCCCTGAATTGTATCTCACAATTTAAAATAAATATTAAAAGAGAAAAAAAAAGAAAGAAAATGCAGGAGACACCCTCATGGAAATTGGAATTGGCAACCAATTCCTGATCAAAATCCCATGTGCCCATGCTATAAGAGATAAGATAGATGGGTGGGATCTTATCAAACTGACAAGCTTCTGCAAAGTCAAAGAAACTATCAAGAGAGTGGGAGACAACCCACAGAATGGGAAAAAATATTTGCCAACTGTATGTCTGACAAAGGCCAAACATCTAGGATCTACAAGGAACTCAAACGTGCCAAAAAGAAAAAAACAGTCCTATTACAAAGTGGGCAAAAGATATGAATAGACACTTCTCAAAAGAAGACATACAAGCAGCCAACAGATACGTGAAGAAATGCTCAGTCTCACTACTCATCAAAGAAATGCAAATTAAAACTAAACTGTGATACCACCTAACTCATCAATAACTCAAAAACCAACAAATGCTGGAGCAGATGCGGTGAAAAAGGAATGCTTCTACACTGTTGTTGGAAGTGTAAATTAGTACAACCTCTGTGGAAAACAGTGTGGTGATTCCTAAAAGATCTAAAAATCGACCTTCCATATGATCCCATAATCCCCCTACTGGGAATATACCCAGAAGAACTAAGATCACTCTGTAAAAAAGATACCTGCAAAGGTATGTTTATCACAGCATTGTTCACAGTAGCAAGAACATGGAACCAACTGTGCTGCCTATCAAAAGAGGACTGGATAAAAAAATGTGGTAGACACACACAATGGAATATTACACAGTCATAAAGAAGAACATAATCATGAACTTCGCAGCAGCCTGGATGGATTTAGAGTCTATAATACAGAGTGATATTTCACAGAAACAAAGAACTGAGTATCACATGTTCTCACTCATAAGCAGACCTTGAAAAATTACCATAATAGTATAAGAAAAGAACTGGCAGTAGTGGGAAACTGCCGGGAGGAGAGCAGGGAAGCGGGATTGGCAGTATTGGGAAGCGGGATTGGCAGTATTGGGAATCTGCCTGGGGAAGGCGGGGCACACCTCATTAACAAGGGTATCTAGCCGGGCTCGGTGGCTCAGCCTGTAATCTCGCGCCTTTGGAAGGCTGAGGTGAGTGGATTGCCTGAGCCCTTGGGTTCGAGACCCGCCTCGGCAGGCGAGACCTCATCTCTACAATAAATCAAAAAAATTAGCCGGGCGTGGTAGCGTGCGCCTGTAGTTCCAGCTACTTGGAAGGCTGAGGCAGAAGGATCGCCGGAGCCCAGTACGTCGAGGCTGTAGTGGCCAGGAGCAGCCACTGCACTCCAGTCTGGGTGACAGTGAGACTCCAACTCAAAAAAAAAAAAACAAGGGTACCTGCATAATGAACATTTGTATACCTAACCATGAATTGTACACCACGTCCTTAAAATAAAAAAAATTAAAAGAAAAAAATTAATTTTTTATGTCACTAAATTTTGAACTTGGTCTTCTAGAAATTACTTTATAGCCTGTCTTTCTCAGAGCCAATTTCAGAATGCCTATGCACAGACGTGTGAGATACTTTTGTGCAAGTATCTAACATTAAGTATGTGCTCTCTACATCTCATCTCAGAAAAATATAAAACATTGTCAGAGACCTATAAACTATAAAATGTCAGTTTCTGCAAGATATATTTTGAATTCTATGTCCTATTGGGAGTATTGGGGACAGAGGAGGTTGGGAAGAGATGCAGTATTTGAGACCATGATTACTGACTTTGTTAAAAATCACTATTTCATGACTATTGGGGTTTATCTTAAACTCTCTTCCCTGGTATTCCATTGTATCCAGTTGAGAGGGGACTCCAGCTTCCTACAGCCTAGCCTAGGTATATCTGTCTGTGATTCTGAAAGACAATCTGGCAGATCCCATCAATCTCATGAATTACATTCATTTTTTTCCTTTTTTTAATTTTCAATTTTATTTTGAAGATGTGGGGTACAATTCAGGATTAGGTATACAAGTGGTCATCATACAGATGTAGTCCTCCCTTTGGTCCCCACTTCACCTAATTTGAGATCAAGTACCCTTATTGATGTTGTGCCCCCCACACTCCATCCCAGCAGTATGCTGCTACCTCCAATCCTTTTCTTATAGTATTATGGTAAATGATCAGGGTCCACTTATGAGTGAGAACATGTGGTACTCTGTTCTTTGTTTCTGTAATAGATCACTGAGTATGATAGACTCTAAATCCATCCAAGTTGCTGCAATGCCCATATGTTTGTCCTTTTTTATGGCTGTGTAATATTCCATTGTGTATATGTACCACATTTTAAAAATCCAGTCCAATTCTGATGGGCAGTTTGGTTGGTTCCATGTTTTTGCTATTGTGAATAGTGCTGCAATAAACATGTGTGTGCAGGTATCTTTTCTGTAGAATGATTTGAGTTCTTTTGGGTATATTCCCAGAAGGGGGTTGGGGCTCATATGGAAGGTCAATGTATAGTACTTTTAGAAATTGCCACACTGTTTTCCAAAGAGATTGCACTAGTTTGCATTCCCACCAACAGTGTGGAAGCATTCCTTTTTCTCCACATCCTCGGCAGCATCTGTTGTTCTTTGTTTTATTAATGATGGCCATTCTTACTGGAGTTAGGTAGTATCTCAATGTGGTTTTGATTTGCATTTCTCTGATGATCAGTGAGGGTGAGCACTTTTTCATGTGTCTATTGGCTGCCTGTATATCTTCTTTTGAGAAGTGTTCAGTCATATGTTTTGCTCATGTTTTAATGGGGCTTTTGTTTTTTTCCTTTCGCCATGTCTGAGTTCCTTGTAGGTCCTGGATGTTAGGACTTTGTCAGATATACAGTTGGCAAATTCTCTTTTCTCATTCTGTGAGCTGTCTTCTCACTCTCTTGATGGTTTGTTTTGCTTTGCAGAAGTTTTCATTTTGATGAGGTCCCACTTGTATATCTTATTTCTTATGGAATGGACACTTGGGGTTTTGATCAGAAATTGATAGACAGTTCCAATTTCCATAAGGGTGTCTCCTGCATTTTCTAAGGTTCAGATAGTCTGAGGTTTTATGTTTAGGTCTTTGATCCATTTAGAGTTGATTTTTTTGGGTATTGTGATAGGTAGAGATAGGGTCCTGTTTCAATCTTCTGCATGTGGTCATCTAGTTGTCCCAGCACTATTTACTGAATAGGCTCTCCTCTCCCCAGTGGTTGTTGGTGGAGAGTTTGTTGAAGATGAGTTGGTTGAGAATTTTTCTTCTGGAATCCCTATCCTGATGAACGACATTCTTATTGTGGAAAACTACCCACTGGTGAAAGCTGTGTGTCTAAATGTGTACATTTATTATTCATGAGGTAGAAAATCCAAACAGAATATTCTCTTTATATGCTCTATACTGAAATGTGCAAAACAAAATCAAAATAGACCGCATTATGAGTGAGAAGTTTATCTTGAATTTTGTTTTTGGATCAGGGCCTCTGTCACACAAGCAGGGGTGCGAAGGTAAGATCCTGGTTCACCACAGCCTTGACCTCCTGGACTCAGGCAATCCTTCCGACTCAGCCTCCTGAGTAGCTGGGACTACAGGTATGTACCACCACTCCTGGCTAAGTTTTTTACTTTTTTGTAGAGATGGGATCATACTCTGTCTCCCAGGTTGGAGTGTAGTGGTACAATCTCGGCACACTGCAACCTCAACTTTCAAGTGATCCTCCTGTCTCAGCCTTCCTAGAAGCTGAGACTACAGGTGTGTGCACCATGCTCTGCTGCTTTTTCTTTCTTTTGGTAGAGATGAAGTGTCATTATATTGCCTACGATGGTCTTGAACTCTTGGGCTCAAACAATTCTTCTGCCTCTTGCCTCCCAAAGTGCTGGGATTACAGACTTGAGCCAGAGTGCCCAGCTTATCTAGAAATTTTTAATCAGACTATAAAAAAAAACAATCCAGCAATATTGTGGAGAAAACAGAGAATATTTTTAGATTTTTTAAAAATCCGTGTCTCTTTTTGTTGCCTAGGCTGGAGTGCAGTGCCATGAGCATGACTCACTTCAGGTTCAATTTCTAGATTCAGATAATACTCTAGTCTGGCTAGGTTTTATTTATTTATTATTATTTTTATTATTTGTGTAGAGACGAGGTCTCCCTATGTTGCTCAGGATGGTCTCAAACTCCTGGGCTCAAATCATCCTCCTGCCTTGACCTCTCAAAGTGCTGGGATTACAGGTGTGAGTCACCACAAGCTGACACATTTAGATTTATAATTAACCATATGCATATGTATTCCCTCACAATTTATATACTATCCTTTTTAAGTTTACCTTCATTTAAATTTAACCACACATTTACTTTAATTTGGGGTTTGTCTTTTTTCTTTCATCTCATACCTTCCACCCAGAATCTCTTCTTTTTCCTGATGTTCATTATTTAGAACTTCTTTTAGTTAACGTGTGTTTGTGTCAAATTGTCCTTGTCTGGAAAAATCCACTGAGATTTTAATTTTAATATTTTAATCTATAAATGTTGTGTATTTGTCTTTTCAAAATTTCCTGAAGATTATTCTTAGCTTATTCATTGAAAATATTTTAAAACTTGTTTTAATCATAGAAAGAATGACAATTTTATATCTTATTCTAATTTCTAAGTTACGTGATTCTACTGTGTTGTATTTGCTTGTTTTTTCATGATGTCTCATCTCTTATAAGCATAGTTTTTTTCCCTGTCATTTTTAACTGTTAAATGCAAACCCTGAAAATACATTCTTCCAGAGAGGATTTTGCTTGCTTTTGTCAGGATTCTTGGCATCTGAACTGTTTTAATTAAATTCATGGCTTAATGATTTTCAGACCACCAGGTGAGTTTGTGTGAATTTGGCTGCAAGTCCATGTGAGGGGGCTTTTGTCTTTAAACTCAGGAGTAAGTTTCTCGCTCCACTCAGATCGAAGGTGACTATTCCTGTAGTTTTTTTGTTCATGGAACATTTCCCTTACACCGAGGGACTGCTTTTAGGGATCCTGTCTAAATGGGGGCAATCATCCCATGAGATTTTCCACTTTGAGTGCTACCTGAACTTTACTTTCTATTTCAAATGCCTTATGAGGCCATGAGGACTAAAGCTTAATTACTCCACCTTAAGTAAATGAGTTCAACGCAAAAGTAAATCCAGAGCTCCCTAATTTTTGATTAGGCAGTTTTCACTGAAGTGCAAGCCTCGCAATACTTTTATAATGTCCTTTATATTTTGGTCATTCATTTTTGCTAGCATAAGGTTACATACAGACACCTAATGTGCCATATTAGTGGCTCATACCTCATCCCCAAAGCTCCTTATCATAAACTTTTCCTTGTTATTCCTTTGAAGTCATTGCATATCTGATCAAACTATTAGCCATTGCCCATGCATTGATAAGGATCCAACAATAAGACATTTTCCTCTAGAAGCGGAATCCCAGGAGGTTTGATTGAAATATCTTCTCACTGGGGAATATTTTCTTTCCACTGTTCTTCATGACAATTTCTGAAAGGGGCCGTAGCACTTTTCAGTACACTACAGTTATTCAAAGCATATCCAAATTTATTCCTCTGTAGTCAACAGTCCTAGGAAACTTCTCAAGACGTCAAGATTGAGACAAGGAGAGTGGACTCTGAAGCAGTGATAAGAAGACTTGGAGTGTAGTGTTCAGGACTCTGAAGCAGTGATAAGAATACTTGGAGTGTAGTGACTGTGCAGCTTACTCAGCCTTGTGGGACCTGCTCCAGTCTGATGCCATATGTGCTCCCTCCCCTTGATGACTAAGCACTGGTGAGCATGACTGAACATATAGTACCCAGGTCATAATAGACATCTCATGTCACTGGATCATTTGTGTCTCTGACCATGGCATCCAGAATCCACAAGGGCCCAGTAGCAATCCAGGAACTTTACTTAAAGGGATAATTAGGAATAGAGCTTTTTCCCCAAACTATGAAACTTGGGCAGTGAGCTCCTATGACTGCTTCACAAACACACACACTTTTCCTCTCTCTCAACAATATTGAAAAGAGCACTTAGGGTCAAATGCCAGGTATACTTGACTAGTACTGGACCACAGTGACATTTTTATTCCTTTGCAAAATTTTTGTACTTGTACTGCCTTATGGGATTTTGGTCAGAGAAATTCCCTTGTAATATAAGAAGTCAGAACTTTTCTTTGGTAAAGTGATATGTCTTCATTAGGGTTCAGTAACATCAGTACAGTTATTACGCAAAGGGCTTTTACTCTTTAAAGTTAAAAAAAAAATTCTTTAAGTTGGAAAGCTCAAGGGCCTGAATAATGGGGGAGTCTCATTGCCAAGGGATACACCCAGCTGTAGGACTGATTAAACACACGTGAGATCACACAGATTTGGGAGAGGATGGGGTTAAAGGCAGTTCCTGTTTTATAATTTACTGAACCATTTCCACAGCCTTCATTCTAATTTAACTGGTATTTGTGACTTGATTGGCAACTGACTATCAGAAAATTCTCAGGTAAGAATGTGCTGTCTGAATATTAAAAAGATCATATGTAGGATGTCCTTTTTTTTTTATCATTGTGAGTTATATAAAGTTGGTGATTTACTTAGGGATTTGGGGTCACAAAGGCCAGGGTTAATTTAAGTTTTTTTTTTTTTTTTTTGAGTTGGAGTCTCACTCTGTCGCCCAGACTGGAGTGCAGTGGCCGCTCCCGGCCACCGCAGCCTCGACCTGCTGGGCTCCGGCGATCCTTCCGCCTCAGTCTTCCGAGTAGCTGGAACTACAGGCGCGCGCTACCACGCCCGGCTGATTTTTTGATTTATTGTAGAGATGAGGTCTCGCTGCCCAGGCGGGTCTCGAACCCACGGGCTCAGGCAATCCACTCACCTCAGCCTCCCAAAGGCACGGGATTACAGGCTGAGCCACCGAGCCCGGCTTGGCCAGGGTTAATTTAATTTCAGTTTGGTAAGCCTGAACGGAGATTCTTTAGTGTGTGGGTTTATATTTGTCTCATATGTTGAAATTGTGGACTGTGACTTTTTCTCTTGAATTCTCTTTCAAGAGACTTGACTTTACTCTTTCTGGTAATGGTAGCATGAAAAGATCAGTAAGTTTTCCTCCAAATAGCAATATAAAAACTGGACTAAATACTAAAACAAATATTTGAAGTTACTGGAAAACAAAGGTAATTAGAAATGTGATGGTAGATTTGTTCTTGAATGATTACATCTATATTGGGTAGGAACTGAAGTTGGTGGTCTTCTCTTCTTACCTGTGTGTACTCTCCAAACTCCCAGAAGATAACTGCAGCCTTACTGATTCAAGGGGACCATTTCTAGAATTCAGGGCCCTAATCAGTTAGAAAGTTAAAAGGGAGTTTGGAAGGAGAACTGAAGAAGAGTTTATTTCCAAAATCTGAATGTAAAATATATCCACAACCATGGTTGAACACCAAACTCTACATGGGTATGAAACATTCATGAGAACCTGGTGGAAAGTCAGAAGGAATCTAGAGACAGGTCCACCCTTGAAAAAGATAAATGATTCTAGTGAGATCTGAAAGTCTGCAGTAACATGGACTGAGTATATTTGCCAACCTGCATACAGCTCAGGTGGAAGAAAGCAAAAACCTTTCTGGCTTGAGGAGTAAAATGGTAGCATTTGGTGCTAACAATTGGAAATTCAGAGAAAATTCTAGAAACAAAGCAACCATAGAGAGGTTGAATCTCAAAATCTGAGTAGAAATGGCCCCAATACTTGGTCAACCTCTAAATTACACAGATGCAGAGTAAACATCAGAGAACCCTGCTGAAAATGCACCAGTGGATATTGGTAAGCAGAACAGAGATATCAGCTATAGTCCATTGCATAGGTAAAAATTTTCAGTGTTGTCCAGGAAAGTTAACTACTTTCTGGGGAGCTTGTTAACAGCAATCCTTAGAGAAATAGTTGAGATCCCAGATCCTCTAAAACATAAAATATAATGTGCACTTTCAGTTAAATATGACCAAACATGCAAAAATTGGAAATGTGTGATCATAATCAGGAGGAAAATCAGGCCAGTCGTGGTGGCTCACACATGCAAATCTTAGCACTTAGAGAGCCCAGATGGGAGGATCACTAGAGGCCAAGAACTTGACAGCAGCCTGGGAAACATAACAAGGCCTCAACTCTACAAAAAAAAAAATGGTGGCACGCATCTGTAATTTCAGCTACTAGGGAGGCTGAGGTGGAAGGATCACTTGAGCTCAGGAGTTCAAGGCTGCGGTAAGCTATGCTCATGCTATTGCACTCCTGCCTGGGAAACAGAGTGAGATTCCTACTCAAATAAAAAAAAAGAAACAAATATATAAGAGGAGAAAAATTCAAAAGAAGTGGATTCCCAGTGTGGCCAGATGTTGGAATTAACAAAAAATCCTTCAAAACAGCTTTAAGAAATATATTGAAGCTGGGCTTGGTGGCTCAGCTTGTAATCCTGCGCTTTGGGAAGCTGAGGTGAGTGGATTGCCTGAGCCCACGGGTTCAAGACCCACCTGGGCAACTTGGCGAGACCTCATCTCTACACTAAGTCAAAAATTAGCCAGGCATGGTAGCGTGCACCTGTAGTTCCAGCTACTTGGAAGGCTGAGGCGAAAGGATCACCGGAGCCCAGCAGGTCGAGGCTGCAGTGGCTGGGAGCGGCCACTGCACTCCAGTCTGGGCGACAGAGTGAGACTCCAACTCAAAAAAAAAAAAGAAAAGAAAAGGAATATATTGAAAGAAATGAAGGAATATATCAAAGGAATTAAAGGAAGCATTATTGAAGAGTGAATCAACAGATAATGGAACAGATAAATGAAAACTATATAATGTACTAAGTGGAAGCTCTCAAACTGAAAATAAAAATGAAAGTTTGGATGAGATCTACAGAAGTTTTAAGATGGCAGAATAAAACACTAGTCAGTCAACTTCAATATAAATTAGTGGAAACAGCCCAGTTCAAGAATTCCAAACACAGAGTTAAGTAAGATTAAAGAAAAATGAAAAAAACCTCAGGAACCCAAAAGAGAATAGACAGCAGGCAAACTGACCATCAATTGAACTCTCAAAGAATATACAAACAGAGGTTCAGAAAAAAAAAATTGAAGGTCCCCAAATTTGGTGAAGAATTTTAGCTTACCTCTAAGAAGTTCAACAAATGTAAGCAGAATAACCAGCTAGAAAATCACAGGTAGGCTGGCCATAGGAAGCTCTGCTGTGTGTAGGACGGTGTGAGACTGTCCGGCAGTCCAGGAAGATCCCAGCACAGTCTTCAAGCAGGTGGGACAACCAATCATTTTAATTTTCATTGCTGTTACTACTGATATCTGAGCCAAAGTGGTGATGATACTTGGGGGAAATTTCTGAACACGAAAGTCAGTGGTTAGACCATTATGAGCTATACCTTCAGTGAAGAGGAACTTTGAAACTGGCACTTGCGCTGGGAGCTCTGCCCACAGGGATTTCCAGTGAACTTGAATGTGTGAACTACAGTGCTCTTGCCGCTATCCTAAGGCAGCTAAGCAGTCTGGGCAAACATGCTGAAGATATATTTGGACTGGATTATTTTACTAGCCCAAGAACTTCTTTATCAGAGCAAATTAGATTCAAGACAGATTTAACCACCTTACTGTTAAGGCGCCAAGCTGGATTTAGCAGTGGGATTGGTGTCACTACAGTATTATCCAAAAGGTCTATAGTTCAAGCCCAGCAGGTAGTGTCAAAGAGCAGTATTCCCAATCTTGCTGCTGACATTTAACCAGTGATTGATAACTTCCTCTGAATATCCTGACACAACTTGGTGATGACAAGGATGAGAAGAAGGTCTATGATGATCTTTCCTATTTCTCTGAACTCTGGAAAGAACAAATGATGCAGGACACAGAAGACAAAAGGAAAGACAAAAGACATCAACAGGAGCAAAAGCATATAGATGGCATCACCTGCTAGGTGAAAAGTGTTTTTTAAAAAAAGCCAGAAACAGGTGCCAGGAATGGTATGTGGTGGTATATGACAAAGAGCTTAGACCTGACAACAAGGTATCTCAGAGTGTACTACAGAGCACCTCCCAAGAGATCTCTGTCCCCATGCACTAGGTCCCATGCATGGAATGCCAGGGAATACTCTTACTGTGTTATTCCCACCCATTCTGAGGACTCTTTCTTACACAACTGGCAGCTAACAATGCTTCTTCAAATGGGTCTGCAAATCAGGCCCCTGAGTGTAAGTTGAGGGACCTCGCTCTGCCTTAGCAATGCACAAGGCCCTAAACAGACCTCAAGAGTGCCCCTCACTTCCCTTCCCTGACCCAGAGGGGTCGCAGGGGTCCTGATGGCCCAGCAGACTGTGGGAAGCTCCCAGCATAGATGACTGAACATACAACCCAATAGGACCTCCTCCTTCTCCACCTCCTCCAGCACAAACTGTCTTTGCCAGCCCTCTCCAAGTCTCCTTCAGAGCTCCTTTCTCACATCAGCTGGCTTCACAAACTCACCATTCTCCTCATCCTCCCACCACCAGGCTCCTGGTCATGGCGCTGCCTCTCCCAGCAGACCTCCCTGGTCTGGGTCCTTCTCCTTTGTCCTCCCCAATATACAGCCCCTCAGTCACTGAGGCAAAGCATAAAAAGCCTGCACAACCACCAATAATTTATACTCAGAGTGATCTCTTTTCTGTTATTTGAATGGAGATTCAGCTGGAAAAGGTGTAGGAGCTACATGAGCAAGAAGACAAACATGAAGCCACTGGGAAAGACATAGTCACAATCCCATTCAGATCCACTGAAGTTGTGGAATACTGTAATTCTAACAACTCAGAGTTTGATGGAAAGGACTGATCTGACAGAGGCAGTGCTGGGAAAGCCCTGTGGGGTAGACAGACAGCTGGTTCCAGGCTGGTGACAGCCTGAACACCATGTGTTTGGAGTGTATTGAAGATTTTAAGTGGTCTCAACATCCAAATAGTGGTTTTGCAATCCTGTAGCTTAGCACCTTTCGTATTAATAATGTGAAGTTGTTTCTGCACATCCAGAAATTTTGTTTTTTCTCAGTATTTACTGTACCTAATTGCCACTAGACATAGGAAATGGTGCTCCAAATGAGAAAGTAAGCTGTAACTATTGCACAGTTCTGAAAAACAGCATCTTGCATTCCTTGTGGTCATGAAAGCCTTTAGTGTGATTTGGGTGTACTCTTATTAATCTTTATAATTCTGCAGACCTGCTGGGTGTTTGTGGAGCTATCTCATGTTAGATCTTTGCAAGATTTATGACTGTGTGTCACAGCGATGTCTTCAGATTAGTCAATAATATGGTTTTACTTTTTAAAAAATGAAATTTAGAACAAGGGTTTTAAAGAGAAGTGTTTAACAAAAAAGGAGAATCAAATATTTCTACTTTCAATTTCATTACTCAGTAGTATTTTAGTGAATTTGAATACTCTGTTGAATAACTTAATTGCCTTTGCACTGGCTCATCAGATGTGAAGTTGGAAGGGCCCTTTTCAGCATGTGATGTCTGCTGTGCTGATGATGTCGACATAGTATCAAAGAAGCATGGAAAAGTGTTGGAGGAGATGTAGAAACTTCTCAGTGTGCAGGGGCAGTATCAGCATTAATGTCAAGTCACACTCAGATTGATGCTGATTCAAGAGAAAACTAAAAGTCTTTATGAAGACCTGAAAAAGAAACATGGTGAAGAATCAGAGGGCACATCTTTTAATGCCAGCCATGGCTGCTTTCTTTCTTTTTAAAAAAATTTATTTATTTATTTATTATAAAGATGTGGGTTACAATTCAGGGTTAGGTACACAAACATTGATCATGCGGGTACCCTTGTTGATGAGGTGTGCCTCTCCCTCCCCTAGCAGTTTTCCTCAACTGCCAGTCCCACCCCCCCGACAGTTTTCCACTACTGCCAATTGCTTTCTTATAGCATTATAATTGTTAAATATCACTTTATGTGTGAGAACATATG
Source organism: Cephalopachus bancanus (assembly GCA_027257055.1). Lineage (NCBI taxonomy): Eukaryota > Metazoa > Chordata > Mammalia > Primates > Tarsiidae > Cephalopachus > Cephalopachus bancanus. The sequence continues at coordinate 4,356 of JAPVLO010004695.1, read as the reverse complement.
GAACTCAGTTCTTTGTTTATGTGATAAATCACTGAGTATGATCAACTCCAATTCCATTCTATTTGCTGCAAAGTCCATATATTTGTCCTTCTTTATGGTTGCATAATATTCCATTGCGTATATGTACCACATTTTTTTTGTCCAGTCCAGCTTTGATAGGCAAGACAGTTGGTTTCATGTTTTTGCCATGGCTACTTTCATTGGTTCAAAGCTAGAAGCAACCTTCACAACATAAAAGTAAGTGGCAAGGCAGCAAGTGCAGATGTGGTAGCTGCCCTGGAACTTCTTGAAATGCCTTGAGAAATTATTGATGAGGGTGTGTATTTACCTGAGCAGGTTATTAATGTGAATGACACAGAACTGTACCAGAAAAGGATGCCAGACCGAAGTTACATCAGTAAGAGGGAAAAGTTGATGCCAGACGAACAAGCAGGAAATGATAGGTGAATTCTGTTGTTTGGTGGCAATGCTTCTGGAGATATGAAGCTGAAGTCTCTATTAGTTTATTATTTAGAGAACCAAAGAGCTCTTAAAACATAGCCAAGGGTTCTCTTCCTGTTGTGTGGAAGAAACCCCCAAGTCTGGGTTAAACAGGCCATTTTCCAGGACTAGTTTTTCTACCACTTTACCCTAGAGATAGGGAAATATTGCTAGGAGCAGGATATCACATTCAAAAATATTTTTCAGCTTAACAATGCTCCAGGCCACTCAACATTCAGGGATGACTTTCATCCCAAAGTCAATGTAGCGCATCTGCCACTGAATACTACATCACTCATGCAACCTATGGACCAGGGAGTTATAGAGACTTTCAAGGAATATGATTTATGTCACACTTTTCATCAGGCAGTAAAGGTGAGTGATGAATCAGGAACAACCTTGTGATAATTTTGAAAGAACTATAGAATCTACAAGGACATAAAAAACACTGACTTTGCTTGACGTGAGATTACAGCTGTCACCATAAATGAGGTCTGAAAGAACCTTTGCCCACAGTTCATGATTTTCATGGATTTGAGAAGGGAAGAGTCCAAAGAGGTCTTCAGCATCTTAGTGATGCTCAGTGAGAAGCTAGAGCTAGATCTGCAAGAGGACGACTTCATTGAAATCATTGTTGTGCAACACGAGGAGCTTACTAATGAAGGATAAAGAGGAAGAAAAAGCAACTGAAGAAGCAACTGAAGAACCAAAGAGATTCACAATGCAGGAAATGGCCAGGGAATTTTCTTCATTTGGGGAGGCATTGTTAGTTTTTGAGGTGCAGGACCTGAATGTAGAATGGTACATGAAGGTTGCAGCTGCTGCTCACAATGCAATCCCGTGCTATTGTGTCAGTCTCTGTTGGAAAAAAAGAGTTACTATCTGGATATCACTGAATAATTTTTTCAAGATGGTAAATAGAATGAAATCCAGCAAGGAACAAGAAGCTGTGCCATCAACATCAGGTGTGAGGGAAATTGCAGGCTACCCTCCATCTCCTATTGCTGGTGATCCTCCAGCTCCTCCATCTTTTCTCCCTTCTCCATTCATATAGCTTCTTGCCTATTCACTCGGTGCCACCACTATATGCCAGCTGTTGCACTGTACTGTACTACTCTTTTTTTCATGGTACTGAACTGTAAGGTTAAAAATGTATAGTTTTTTTTAGTCTAAAAAAAAAAAGCCCTGGACCAGATGGCTTTCTAGCAGAATTCTACAAAATATACCAGGAAGAACTGATACTAATCCTATTGAAAGCATTCCAGTCGGGCTCGGTGGCTCAGCCTATAATCCTGTGCCTTGGAGACTGAGGTGAGTGGATTGCCTGAGCCTGTGGGTTCGAGACCCGCCTGGGCAGCGAGACCTCATCTCTACAATAAAAAGATCAGCCGGGCATGGTAGTGCATGCCTGTAATTCCGGCTACTCGGAAGACTGAGGCGGAAGGATCGCTGGAGACCAGCAGGCGAGGCTGCGGTGGCCGGGAGCGGCCACTACACTCCAGTCTGGGCAACCGAGTGAGACTCCAACTCAAAAAAAAAAAAAAGAATGCATTCCAGGAAATTGAGAAAGAAGGAACTCTCCTCAAATAATTTTATGAAGCTAACATCACACTGATACCCAAACCAAGTCAAGATCCAGCAAAGAAAGAGGCCAATATCCTTGAAGAATATGGATGCTAAAATTCTCAAAAAGATCCTAGCAAACCAGATCCAACAACACATCTCAAAAATCATCCACTATGACCAAGTAGGCTATATCCCAGGATGCAGGGCTGGTTCAACATTTGCAAGACCATAAACATAATTAAATAAATCAACAGATGTAAAAACAAAAACCAGATGATTATATCATTAGATGCACAAAAAGCTTTTGATAAAGTCTAGCATCCCTTCTTGATAAAAACTCTTGAACGTCTAGGCATAGATGGAACGTACCTCAAAATAGTAAGAGCCATCTATGAGAAACTCACAGCCAGCATACTGCTAAATAGGCAGAAACTGGAACCATTTCCCCTGAAAACGGGAACAAGACAAGGATGCTGACTCTCACCCCTCCTTTTCAGCATATTTTTGAAAGTCCCAACTAGAGAAATCACACAAGAGAAGGAGATCAGGTGTATCCAAATAAGAAAAGAGGAAGCCAAGTTATCCCTCTTTGCAGAAGATGTGATTCTATACCACAAAAACCCAAGAGAATCTTTCAAAAACCTTGCACTGATAAAGGACTTTGGAAAAGTCTCAGAGTATAAAATAAATGAACAGTTGCATTTCATACACCAACAATAAACAGACAGAAACCCAAATCAAAAGCATAATCCCATTCACAATAGCCACAGAAAATGAAATACCTTGGCATCTTCTTAACCAGAGATGTGAAAGACATTTACAGTGAAAACTATAAAACACTGCAAAAAGAAATTAAAGATGACCCCAACAAATGGAAAAATATTCCATGCTAATGGATTGGAAAAATCAACATTGTTAAGATGTCCACCCTATCCAAGGCAATCTACAGATTAAATGCAATCCCTATTAAATTACCAGCAGCATTCTCCTCAGACCTGGAAATGACAATACAGGAATTCATATGAAAAATAAACAACCACGGATAGCCAAAACAATCCTCAGTAAACAAAACAAAACAAAACAAAACAAAGAGGGAGGTATCACATCCCCAGACTTTAAACTATTATGAAGCTACAATAATCAAAACAACTTGGTAATTGTTCAATAATAGGCGTATAGACCAATGGAACAGGATAGAGAGTCCAGAAGCGAAACCTCAATTTCTCAACCAACTCATCTTCAGAAACCACTGGGGAGAGGAGAACCTATTCAGTAAATGGTGCTGGGAAAACTGACTGACCACATGCAGAAGATTAAAAAGAGACCCTACCTATCATTATACACAAAAATCAACTCTAAATGGATCAAAGTCCTAAACATAAAACCTCAGACTATCAGAACCTTAGAACATGCAGCAGACGCCCTTATGGAAATTGGAGCTGGCAACCAATCAACATCAGGATGAAAACCTCAAGTGCTCATGCCATAAGAGAGAAGATAGATAAGTGGGACCTCATCAAACTGACAAGCTTCTGCAAAGCCAAAGAAACCATCAAGAGAGCAGGGAGACAGCCCACAGGCTGGGAAAAAATATTTGCCAACTGTATGTTTGAAAAAGGCCTAACACCTAGAATCTACAAGGAACTCAAAGGTGCTGAAAAGGAAAAAAACAAACAGCCCATTATGAAGTGGGGAAAAGTCATGAATAGACAGTTCTCAAAATAAGTGGGAAAAGATATGAATAGACATTTCTCAAAAGAAGACATACAAGCAGCTAACAGATACATGAAAAAATGCTCAGCCTCATTAGTCTTCAAAGAAATGCAAATTGAAACTACACTTAAATACCACTTAATTCCAGTCAGGATGGCCATAATCAGTAACTCAAAAAACAACAGATACTGGAGAGGATGCAGGGAAAGGGAACACTTCTACACTGTTGGTGGGAGTGCAGATTAGTACAAGCTCTGTGGAACACAATTTGTCGATTACTAAAAGATTTAAAAATCGATGCTGTATAATCCTGCAATCTTCCTACTGGGAATATACCCAGAGGAACTCAGATCACTCTTTGAAAAAGATACCTGCACATGTAGATTTATTGCAGCATTGTTCACAATAGCAAAAACATGGAAGTACGTGCACTGCCCATTGAAAGAGGACTGGATAAAAAAATGGTGCATATACAGGATGGAATATTATGCAACCATAATGAAGGACAAAATCATGATCTTCACAGCAACCTGGATGGACTTAGAGTCTGTAATACTGAGTGATCTATCACAAAAACAAAGAACTGGGTATCACATG
>JAPVLO010004694.1:0-13825 GCA_027257055.1 Cephalopachus bancanus | reverse complement strand
GGCCGTGAACTCCAGTTTTGCCTCAAGTCTAGGGGGCCATGAACCCCAGCTTCGATTCAAGCCAAGGGGGTCATGAACCCCAGATTCTCATCAATCCTACGGGGCTGTAAACCCAAGCTTCGCCTCAAGCCTAGGGGCCGTGAACCACAGCTTACCCTCAAGCCTAGGGGGCTGAGAACCCCAGTTTTGGGCCCAAGTCTAGGGGCCGTGAACCCCAGCTTCGCCCAAACCTGGGGGCCGTGAACCCCAGCTTCGCCTCAAGTCTGGGGGGCCGTGAACCCCAGCTTCGCCGCAAGCCTGGAGTGTCGTGAGCTCCAGCTTCGCCTCAAGACTAGGGGCCGTGAACCCAAGCTTCACCTCAAGTCTAGGGGCGGTGAACCCCAGCTTCGCCTCAAGTCTAGGGGGCCGTGAACCTCAGCTTCGCCTCAAGCCTAGGGCTCTGTGAACACCACTTGATGCAAGCCTATGGGGCCGTGAGGCTCAGTTTCCCCTCAAGCCTAGAGGGCCATGAGCCCCAATTTCCCCTCAAGACTAGGGGCCATACTCCGCAGTTGCCCCTCAAGACTAGGGGCCGTGCACACCAACTTGCCGCAAGCCAAGGGGGCCATGAGCCCCAGTTTCCCTTCAAGCCTAAAGGACCATGAGCCCAAATCTCCCCCCAAGACTAGGGGCCGAGAGCCCCAGTTTCCCCTCAAGACTAGGGGCCGTGAACCCCAGCATTGCCTCAATCTAGGTTTCCGTGAACCCCAGCTTCGCCTCAAGCCTAGGGGGCCATGAAGCCCAGCTTACCTTCAAGCCTAAGGTCTGTGAACCCCAGCTTTGCTTCAAGCCTAGGGGGCAGTGATCCCCAGATTTGCCTCAAGCCTAGGAGGCCGTGAACCCCAGCTTACCCTCAAGCCTAGTGGGCCGTGAACCCCAGCTTTGCCTCAAGTCTAGAGAGCTGTGAACCCCAGCTTCATTCAAGCCGATGGGGCCGTGAACCCTGCTTTGCCTCACTCCTAGGGGGCCGAGAACTCCAGTTTCAACTCAAGCCTAAGGGGCCCTGAACCACAGCTTCGCCGCAAGCCTAGGGGGTTGTGAACCCCAGCTTTGCCTCAAGTCTAGAGGACCTTGAGCCCCAGCTTTGCCTCAAGACTACAGGGACATGAACCCCCACCTTGCCTCAAGTCTAGGAGGCCGTGAACTCCAGCTTCACCTCAAGACTAGGGGGTTGTGAAACCCAGCTTCACCTCAAGTCTATGGGGCCGAGAACCCCAGCTTCACCACAAGTCTAGGGGGCTGTGAAGCCCAGCTTTGCCGCAAGCCTGAGGGGCCGTGAACCCCAGCTTCGCCGCAAGCCTGGGGTGCCGTGAACCCCAGCTTTGCCTCTGGTCTGGAGAGCCGTGAACCCCAGTTTCGCCGCAAGCCTGGAGTGCCGTGAGCCCCAGCTTCGCCTCAAAACTAGGGGCCGTGAACCCCAGCTTCGCCTCAACTCTAGGGGGCTGTGAACCTCAGCTTCACCTCAAGCCTAGGGCGCTGTGAACACCACTTGACGCAAGCCTAGGAGGCCGTGAGGCCCAGTTTCCCCTCAAGCCTAGAGGGCCATGAGCCCCAATTTCCCCTCAGGACTAGGGGCCTTGAACCCCAGCTTTGCCTCAAGTCTAGGGGGCCGTGAACCTCAGCTTCGCCTCAAGCCTAAGGCACTGTGATCACCACTTGACGCAAGCCTAGGGGGCCGTGAGGCCTAGTTTCCCCTCAAACCTAGAGGGCCATGAGCCCCAATTTCCCCTCAAGACTAGGGGCCGTACGCCCCAGTTGCCCCTCAAGACTAGGGGCCGTGCACCCCAACTTGCCGCAAGCCAAGGGGGCCGTGAGCCCCAGTTTCCCTTCAAGCCTAGAGGGCCATAAGCCCCAATTTCCCCCCAAGACTAGGGGCCGAGAGCCCGTTTCCCCTCAAGACTAAGGGCCGTAAACCCGAGCATTGCCTCAATCTAGGTTTCCATGAACCCCTGCTTCGCCTCAAGCCTAGGGGGCCGTGAAGCCCAGTTTACCCTCAAGCTTAAGGGCTTTGAACCCCAGCTTTGCCTCAAGCCTAGGGGGTCGTGAACCCCAGCTTTGCCTCAAGCCAAGGAGGCCGTGAACCCCAGCTTACCCTCAAGCCTAGTGGGCCGTGAACCCCAGCTTTGCCTCAAGTCTAGGGAGCCGTGAACCCCAGCTTCGATTCAAGCCGATGGGGCCATGAACCCCCGCTTTGCCTCACTCCTATGGGGCCGAGAACTCCAGTTTCGACCCAAGCCTAAAGGGCCCTGAACCACAGCTTCGCCGCAAGCCAGGGGGTTGTGAACCCCAGCTTTGCCTCAAGTCTAGAGGGCCTTGAGCCCCAGTTTTGCCTCAAGACTACGGGGCCATGAACCCCCACCTTGCCTCAAGTTTAGGGGGCCGTGAACCCCAGCTTCACCTCAAGACTAGGGGGCTGTGAAACCCAGTTTCACCTCAAGTCTATGGGGCCGAGAACCCCAGCTTCACCTCAAGCCTAGGGGGCCGTGAAGCTCAGCTTTGCCGCAAGCCTGAGGGGCCGTGAACCACAGCTTCGCCGCAAGCCTGGGGTGCCGTGAACCCCAGCTTTGCCTCTGGTCTGGAGAGTCGTGAACCCCAGCTTCACCGCAAGCCTGGAGTGCCATGAGCCCCAGCTTTGCCTCAAGACTAGGGGCTGTGAACCCAAGCTTCACCTCAAGTCTAGGGGCCGTGAACCCTAGCTTTGCCTCAAGTCTAGGGAACTGCAAACCCCAGTTTCGCCTCAAGCCTAGGGCGCTGTGAACACCACTTGACGCAAGCCTAGGGGGCCGTGAGGCCCAGTTTGCCCTCAAGTCTACAGGGCCGTGAGCCCAAATTTCCCCTCAAGACTAGGGGCTGTAGGCCCCAGTTTCCCCTCAAGACTAGGGGCCGTGAACACCAGCATCGCATCAATCTAGGTTTCCATGAACCCCAGCTTCGCCTCAAGCCTAGAGGGCCATGAAGCCCAGCTTCGCCTCAAGCCTAGGGGGCCGTGAACCCCCAGTTTCGCCCTAAGCCTAGAAGGCCGTGAACTCCACATTTGCCTCAACTCTAGGGGGCCATGAATCCCAGCTTTGCCTCAAGACTAGGGGCCTGTGAAGCCCAGCTTCACCGCAAGCCCAGGAGGCTGTGAAGCCCAGCTTCGCCTCAAGTGTAGGGGGCCGTGAACCCCAGGTTCGCCGCAAGCCTGGCAGGTCGTGAAGCCCAGCTTTGCCTCACGTCTAGGGGGCATGTAACCTAGCTTTGCCTCAAGCTTAGTGCGCCATGAACCCCAGCTTGCCGAAAGCCTAGGGGGCCATGAGCCCCAGTTTCCCCTCAAGACTAGAGGGCCGTGAGCCCCAATTTCTCCTCAAGACTAGGGGCCGTGAGTCCCAGTTTCCACTCAAGACTAGGGGCTGTGAACCCCAGCATCGTCTCAATCTAGGTTTCCGTGAACCCCAGCTTTGCCTCAAGCCTAGGGGACCATGAAGTCCAGCTTCGCCTCAAATCTAGGGGGCTGTGAACCCCAGCTTCACCCCAAGCCTGGAAGGCCGTGAACTCCACCTTTGCCTCAAGACTAGGGGGCCGTGAAGCCCAGCTTTGCGGCAAGCATAGGAGGCCATGAAGTCCAGCTTCGCCGCAAGCCTAGGAGGCCATGAAGTCCAGCTTTGCCTCAAGTCTAGGGGCCCGTGAACCCCAGCTTCTACACAAGCCTGACGGGCCATGAACCCCAGTTTTGTCTCAAGACTAGGAGGCCGTGAGACCCAGCTTTGCCTCAACTCTAAGGGGCTGTGAACCCCAACTTCACCGCAAGCCTAGGGGGCCGTGAACCCTAGCTTGGCCTCAAGTGTAGGAGGCCATGAACTCCAGCCTGACCTCAAGTGTAGGGGGCCGTGAAACCCAGCTTCACCTCAAGCCTAGGGGGCCGTGAACCCCAGCATCACTGCAAGCCTAGGGGGCCGTGAACCCCACCCTTGCCTCAAGTCTAGGGGGCCGTGAAGCCCAGCGTTGCCTCAAGCCTAGGGCTCGTGAACCCCAGCTTCACCTCAAGCCTAGGGGACTGTGAACCCCAGCTTAACCTCAAGTCTAGGGGGCTGTGAACCCCAGTTTTGCCTCAAGCCTAGGGGGCCATGAACCCCAGCTTCGAATCAAGCGAAGGGGGTCATGAACCCCAGCTTCGCCTCAATCCTAGGGGCCTGTAAACCCCAGCTTCACCTCAAGACTAGGGGGCCGTGAACCACAGCTTACCTTCAAGCCTAGGGGGTTTTGTACCCCAGCTTTGCCTCAAGTCTAGGGGCCGTGAACCCCAGCTTCGTCCCAAGCCTGGGGGCCGTGAACCCCAGCTTACCATCAAGCATAGGGGGTTGTGAACCCCAGCTTACCATCAAGCCTAGGGGGCTGTGATTCCCAGCTTTGTCTCAAGACTACGGGGCTGTAAACCTCTGCCTTGCCACAAGTCTAGGGGGCCGTGAACCCCAGTTTCTCCTCAAGTCTAGGGGGCCGAGAACCCCAGCTTCACCTCAAGTCTAGGTGCACCACTAGGCCCACTTCGCCTCACGGAGAGAATGCCTCCAGCCCGAGCTTCGTCTCAAGTCTAGGGGGCAGTGAACCACAGCTTTGTCTCAAGTCTGGGGGGCCGTGAACGTCAGCTTTGCCGCAGGTGTAGGGGACCGTGAGCCCCAGCTTCACCTCAAGACTGGGGCCGTGAAGCCTAGCTTTACCTCAAGTCTAGGGGGCTGTGAACCCCAGCTTTGCCTCAAGTCTAGGTGGACCACCAACCCCCGCTTCGCCTCACAGAGGGAACGCCTCCAGCCCCAGCTTCGCCTCAAGCCTAGGGGGCTGTGAATCCCACCTTCACCTCATATCTAGAGGGCCGTGAAAACCCAGCTTCACCTCAAGACTAGGAGGCTGTGAACCCCAGCTTTGCCACAAGCCTGAGGAACCATGAATCCCAGCTTCGCTGCAAGCCTAGGGGCCATGAACCCCACCTTCGCCTCGAGTCTAGGGGCCATGAAGCAAGCTTTGCCTCAAGACTAGGGGGTTGTGAACCCCAGCTTTGTGGCAAGCCTGGGGGACCGTGAACCCCAGTTTCGCTGCAAGCCTATGGCCCATGAACCCCACCGTCGCCTCCAGTCTAGGGGGCCGTGAAGCAAGCTTTGCCTCAAGACTAGGGGGCCGTGAACCCCAGCTTCACCACAAGCCTTGCAGGCCATGAACCCCAGCTTCGCCGCTAGCCTGGGGTCCCGTGAACCCCAGCTTTGCCTCATATCTGGGGGGCCGTGAGCCCCAGCTCTCCCTCAAGTCTGGGGGGCTATGAGCCCCAGCTTCGACTCAAGACTGGGGGGCCGTGAACCCCAGCTTTGCCTCAATCTAGAGTTCCATGAATCTCAGCTTCACCTAAAGACTACGGGGCAGTGAACCCCAGTTTTGCCTCAAGACTAGGGGGCCATGAACCCCAGCTTCGCCTCAAGCCTAGGGGGCCGTGAACCCCAGCTTTGCCTCAAGTCTAGGGGGCTGTGAACCCCAGCTTCGTCCCAAGCCGAGGGACCATGAATCCCAGCTTACCCTCAAGCCTAGGGGGCTGTGAACCCCAGCTTTGCCTCAAGTCTAGGGGGCCGTGAACCCCAGCTTCGTTCCAAGCCTGGGGACCATGAATCCCAGCTTACCCTCAAGCCTAGGGGGCTGTGAACCCCAGCTTTGCCTCAAGTCTAGGGGGCCGTGAACCCCAGCTTCGTCCCAAGCCTGGGGACCATGAATCCCAGCTTACCCACAAGCCAAGGGGGCTGTGAACCCCAGCTTTGCCTCAAGTCTAGGGGGCCGTGAGCCCCAGCTTCGTCCCAAGCCTGGGGACCACGAATCCCAGCTTACCCTCAAGCCTAGAGGGCTGTGAATCCCAGCTTTGCCACAAGCCTGGGGGACCGTGAACCCCAGCTTCGCTGCAAGCCTAGGGGCCATGAACCCCACTTCTGCCTCCAGTCTAGGGGGCCGTGAAGCAAGCTTTGCCTCAAGACTAGGGGACCGTGAACCCCAGCTTCAACACAAGCCTTGCAAGCCGTGAACCTCAGCTTTGCCACAAGCCTGGGATGCCGTGAACTCCAGCTTCACCTCAAGTCTGGGGGGCCGTAAGCCCCAGCTATGCCTCAAGTCAGGGGGGCCATGAGTCCCAGCTTTGACTCAAGTCTGGGGGGCTGTGAACCCCAGCTATGCCTCAATCTAGAGTTCTGTGAATCTCAGCTTTGCCTCGTCTAGGGGGCAGTGAACCCCAGTTTTGCCTCAAGACTAGGGGGACGTGAACCCCAGCTTCAACACAAGCCTTGCAGGCCATGAACCTCAGCTTGGCCGCAAGCGTGGGATGCCGTGAACCCCAGCTTCGCCGCAAGTCTGGAGTGCTGTGAACCCCAGCTTCGCCTCAAGACTAGGGGCCGTGTACCCAAGCTTCACCTCAAGTCTAGGGGCCGTGAACCCCAGCTTCGCCTCAAGTCTAGGGGGCTGCGAACCCCAGATTCATCTCAAGCCTAGGGCACTGTGAACACCACTTGACGCAAGCCTAGGGGGCCGTGAGGCCCAGTTTCCCCTCAAGCCTAGAGGGCCGTGAGCCCCAATATCCCCTCAAGACTAGGGGCCGTAGGCCCCAGTTTCCCCTCAAGACTAGGGGCCGTGAACACCAGCATTGCCTCAATCTAGATTTCCCTGAACCCCAGCTTCCTCTCAAGCCTAGGGGGCTGTGAAGCCCAGCTTTGCCTCAAGCCTAGGGGGCTTTGAACCCCTCGTTTCGCCGTAAGCCTAGAAGGCCGTGAACTCCACCTTTGCCTCAACTCTAGGGGGCCATGAAGCCCAGCTTTGCCTCAAGACCAGGGGGCCATGAAGCCCAGCATCACCGCAGGCCTAGGAGGCTGTGAAGCCCAGCTTCGCCTCAAGTGTAGGGGGCCGTGAACCCCAGGTTCGCCGCAAGCCTGGCAAGCCATGAACCCCAGCTTTGCCTCACGTCTAGGGGGCCGTGTACCCTAGCTTTGCCTGAAGCCTAGTGCGCCATGAACCCCAGCTTGCCGAAAGCCTAGGGGGCCACGAGCCCCAGTTTCCCCTCAAGCCTAGAGGGCCGTGAGCCCCAATTTCCCCTCAAGACTAGAGGCCGTGAGTCCCAGTTTCCCCTCAAGACTAGGGGCCGTCAACCCCAGCATCGTCTCAATCTAGGTTTCCGTGAACCCCAGCTTTGCCTCAAGCCTAGGGGACCGTGAAGTCCAGCTTCGCCTCAAATCTAGGGGGCCGTGAACCCCAGCTTCGCCACAAGCCTGGACGGCCATGAACACCACCTTCGCCTCAAGTCTAGGGGGCCATAAAGCCCAGCTTTGCCTCAAGACTAGGGGTCCGTGAAGCCCAGCTTTGCCTCAAGTCTAGAAGGCCGTGAACTTCACCTACGCCTCACGACTAGGGGGCCGTGAAGCCCAGCTTCGCCAAAAGCCTAGGAGGCCGTGAAGCCCAGCTTAGTCTCAAGTCAAGGAGGCCGAGAACCCCAGCTTCGACACAAGCCTGGCGGGCCGTGAACCCCAGCTTTGTCTCAAGTCTAGGGGCCCATGAGCCCCAGCTTCACCTCAACACTAAGGGACTGTGAACCACAGTTTCACCGCAAGTCTAGGGGGCTGTGAACCCTAGCTTGGCCTCAAGTGTAGGGGGCCGTGAAACCCAGCTTCACCTCAAGCCTAGGGGGATGTGAACCCCAGCATCACTGCAAGCCTAGGGGGCCGTGAAGCCCAGCTTCGCCGCAAGCCTAGGGCTTGTGAACCCCAGATTCACCTCAAGTCTAGGGGGCTGTGAAACCCAGCTTCACCTGAAGTCTAGGGGGCCGTGAACCCCAGCTTCATCTCAAGCCTAGGGGACCGTGAACCCCAGCTTACCCACGAGCCTAGGGGGCCGTGAACCCCAGTTTCGCCTCAAGTCTAGGGGGCCATGAACCCCATCTTCGATTCAAGCCAAGGGGGTCATGAACCCAGGCTTCTCCTCAATCCTAGGGGGCTGTAAACCCAAGCTTCGCCTCAAGCCTAGGGGGCGGTGAACCACAGCTTACCCTCAAGCCTAGGGGGCTGAGAACCCCAACTTTGCCTCAAGTCTAGGGGCCGTGAACCCCAGCTTCGTCCCAAGCCTGGGGGCCGTGAACCCCAGCTTACCATCAAGCCTAGGGGGTCGTGAACCCCAGCTTACTATCAAGCCTAGGGGGCTGTGAGCCCCAGCATTGCCTCAAGACTACGGGGCTGTGAACCTCCACCTTGCCTAAAGTCTAGGGGGCCGTGAACTCCACCTTTGCCTCAAGAATAGGGGGCCGTGAAGCCCAGCTTCGCTGCAAGCCTGGAGTGCCGTGAGCCCCAGCTTCACCTCAAGACTAGGGACCGTGAACCCAAGCTTCACCTCAAGTCTAGGGGCCATGAACCCCAGCTTCGCCTCAAGTCTAGGAGGCCGTGAACCTCAGCTTCGCCTCAAGCCTAGGGCGCTGTGAACACCACTTGATGCAAGCCTAGGAGGCCGTGAGGCCCAGTTTTCCCTCAAGCCTAGAGGGCCATGAGCCCCAATTTCCCCCCAAGACTAGGGGCCGAGAGCCCCAGTTCCCCCCAAGACTAAGGGCTGTGAACCCCAGCATTGATTCAAACTAGGTTTCCGTGAACCCCAGCTTCGCCTCAAGACTAGGGGCCGTGAAGCCCAGCTTACCCTCAAGCCTAAGGCCTGTGAACCCCAGCTTTGCCTCAAGCCTAGGGGGCCGTGAACCCCAGCTTTGCCTCAAGCCTAGGACCCGTGAACCCCAGCTTTGCCTCAAGTCTAGGGAGCCGTGAACCCCAGCTTCGATTCAAGCCGATGGGTCCGTGAACCCCCGCTTCGCCTCACTCCTAGGGGGCCGAGAACTCCAGTTTCGACTCAAGTCTAAGGGGCCCTGAATCACAGCTTCGCCGCAAGCCTAGGGGGCCGTGAACCCCAGCTTTGCCTCAAGTCTAGAGGGCCTTGAGCCCCAGCTTTGCCTCAAGACTACGGGGCCATGAACCTCCACCTTGCCTCAAGTCTAGGGGGCCATGAACCCCAGCTTCACCTCAAGACTAGGGGGCTGTGAAACCCAGCTTCACCTCAAGTCTATGGGGCTGAGAACCCCAGCTTCACCTCAAGCCTAGGGGGCCGTGAAGCCTAGCTTTGCTGCAAGCCTGAGGGGCCGTGAACCCCAGCTTCGCCGCAAGCCTGGGGTGCCGTGAACCCCAGCTTTGCCTCTGGTCTGGAGAGCCATGAACCCCAGCTTCGCCACAAGCCTGGAGTGCCGTGAGCCCCAGCTTCACCTCAAGACTAGTGGCCATGAACCCAAGCTTCACCTCAAGTCTAGGGGCCATGAACCCCAGCTTCGCCTCAAGTCTAGGGGGCTGCGAACCCCAGTTTCACCTCAAGCCTAGGGCGCTGTGAACACCACTTGACGCAAGCCTAGGGGGCCGTGAGGCCCAGTTTCCCCTCAAGCCTAGAGGGCCGTGAGCCCCAATTACCCCTCAAGACTAGGGGTCGTAGGCCCCAGTTTCCCCTCAAGACTAGGGGCCGTGAACACCAGCATCGCCTCAATCTAGGTTTCCATGAACCCCAGCTTCGTCTCAAGCCTAGGAGGCCGTGAAGCCCAGCTTCGCCTCAAGCCTACGAGGCCGTGAATCCCCAGTTTTGCCGTAAGCCTAGAAGGCCGTGAACTGCACCTTTGCCTCAACTCTAGGGGGCCACGAAGCCCAGTTTCGTCTCAAGACTAGGGCGCCATGAAGCCCAGCTTCACCACAAGCCCAGGAGGCTGTGAAGCCCAGCTTCGCCTCAAGTGTTGGGGGCCGTGAACCCCAGGTTCGCCGCAAGCCTGGCAGGCCGTGAACCCCAGCTTTGTCTCACGTCTAGGGGGCCATGTACCCTAGCTTTGCCTCAAGTCTAGTGCGCCATGAACCCCAGCTTGCCACAAGCCTAGGGGGCCATGAGCCCCAGTTTCCCCTCAAGCCTAGAGGGCCATGAGCCCCAATTTCCCCTCAAGACTAGGGGCCGTGAGTCCCAGTTTCCCCTCAAGCTTAGGGGCCGTGAACCCCAGCATCGTCCCAATCTAGGTTTCCGTGAACCCCAGCTTTGCCTCAAGCCTAGGGGACCATGAAGTCCAGCTTCGCCTCAAATCTAGGGGGCCGTGAATCCCAGCTTCGCCACAAGCCTAGGAGGCCGTGAAATCCAGCTTTGCCTCAAGTCTAGGGGGCTGTGAACCCCAGCTTCGACGCAAGCCTTAGGAGGCCATGAAGTCCAGCTTTGCCTCAAGTCTAGGGGGCTGTGAACCCCAGCTTCGCCGCAAGCCTGACGGGCTGTGAACCCCAGCTTTGTCTCAAGTCTAGGAGGCCGTGAGCCCCAGCTTCGCCTCAACTCTAAGGGGCCGTGAACCCCAACTTCACCACAAGCCTAGAGGGCCGTGAACCCCAGCATCACTGCAAGCCTAGGGGGCCGTGAACCCCACCCTTGCCTCAAGTCTAGGGGGCCGTGAAGCCCAGCTTCGCCTCAAGCCTAGGGCTCGTGTACCCCAGTTTCACCTCAAGTCTAGGGGGCCGTGAACCCCAGCTTCACCTCAAGCCTAGGGGACCGTGAACCCCAGCTTACCCTCGAGCCTAGGGGTCGTGAACCCCAGTTTTGCCTCAAGTCTAGGGGGCCATGAACCCCAGCTTCGAATCAAGCCAAGGGGGTCATGAACCCCAGCTTCGCCTCAATCCTAGGGGTCTGTAAACCCCAGCTTCACCTCAAGCCTAGGGGGCCGTGAACCACAGCTTACCCTCAAGCCTAAGGGGCCGTGAACCCCAGCTTCGTCCCAAGCCTGGGGGCCGTGAACCCCAGCTTCGTCCCAAGCCTGGGGGCCGTGAACCCCAGCTTACCATCAAGCCTAGGGGGCCGGGATCCCCAGCTTTGCCTCAAGACTACGGGGCTGTGAACCTCCGCCTTGCCACAAGTCTAGGGGGCCGTGAACCCCAGCTTCTCCTCAAGTCTAGGGGGCCGAGAACCTCAGCTTCTCCTCAAGTCTAGGGAGCCGAGAACCCCAGCTTCACCTCAAGTCTAGGTGCACCACTAGGCCCGCTTCGCCTCACGGAGGGAATGCCTCCAGCCCCAGCTTCGCCTCAAGTCTAAGGGGCCATGAACCCTAGCTTCACCTCAAGCCTAGGGGGCCGTGAAATCCAGCTTTGCCACAAACCTAGTGGGCCTTGAACCCCAGATTCGCCTCAAGTCTAGGGGGCCATGAACCTCAGATTCGTCACAAGCCTGGGGGGCCGTAAACCCAAGCTTCGCCGCAAGCCTGGGGTTTTGTGAACCGCAGCCTTGCCTCAAGTTTGGGGGGCCGTGAACGCCAGCTTCGCCTCAGGTCTAAGGGACCGTGAGCCCCAGCTTCACCTCAAGACTGGGACCGTGAAGCCTAGCTTCGCCTCAAGTCTAGGGGACCAAGACCCCCAGCTTCACCTCAAGTCTAGGTGCACCACCAGCCCCCTCTTCGCCTCACAGAGGGAACACCTCCAGCCCCAGCTTCGCCTCAAGCCTGGGGAGCTGTGAATCCCACCTTCACCTCATATCTAGAGGGCTGTGAAAACCCAGCTTCGCCTCAAGACTAGGGGGCTGTGAACCGCAGATTTGACGCAAGCCTGGGGGACCATGAATCCCAGCTTCACTGCAAGCCTAGGGGCCATGAAACCCACCTTCACCTCCAGTCTAGGGGGCCGTGAAGCAAGCTTTGCTTCAAGCCTAAGGGGCCATGAACCCCAGCTTTGCCTCAAGTCTAGGGGGCTGTGAACCCGAGCTTCGTCCCAAGCCGGGGGACCATGAATCCCAGCTTATCTTCAAGCCTAGGGGGTTGTGAACACCAGCTTTGCTTCAAGTCTAGGGGGCCGTGAACCCCAGCTTCGTACCCAGCCTGGGGACCATGAATCCCAGCTTAACCTCAAGCCTAGGGGGCTATGAACCCCAGCTTCGCCACAAGCCTGGGGGACCGTGAACCCCAGCTTCGCTGCAAGCCTAGGGGTCATGAACCCCACTTTCGACTCCAGTCTAGGGGGCCGTGAAGCAAGCTTTGACTCAAGACTAGGGGGCCGTGAACCCCAGCTTCACCACAAGCCTTGCAGGCCGTGAACCCCAGCTTTGCCACAAACCTGGGATGCCGTGAACTCCAGCTTCGCCTTAAATCTGGGGGGCCGTGAGCCCCAGCTATGCCTCAAGTCTGGGGGGCTGTGAACCCCAGCTTCGTCCCAAGCCTGGGGACCATGAATCCCACCTTACCCTCAGCCTAGGGGGCTGTGAACCCCAGCTTTGCCTCAAGTCTAGGGGGCTGTGAACCCCAGCTTCGTCCCAAGCCTGGAGACCATGAATCCCAGCTTACCCTCAAGCATAGGGGTCTGTGAACCCCAGCTTTGCCTCAAGTCTAGGGGGCCATGAACCCCAGCTTCGATTCAAGCCGAGGGGTCGTGAACCCCAGCTTTGCCTCAATCCTAGTGGGCCATGAACCCCAGCTTCACCTCAAGCCTAGGGGGCCGTGAACCACAGTTTCGCCACAAGTCTAGGGGGCCGTGAGCCCCAGCTTTGCCTCAAGACTACGGGGCTGTGAACCTCCACCTTGCCTCAAGTCTAGGGGGCCATGAACCCCAGTTTTACCTCAAGACTAGGGGGCCGAGAACCCGAGCTCCACCTCAAGTCTAGGTGCACCACTAGGCCTGCTTCGCCTCATGGAGGGAACGCCTCCAGCCCCAGCCTCGCCGCAAGCCTGGGGGGCCATGAACCCCAGCTTCGCCGCAAGCCTGGGGTGCCGTGAACCCCAGCTTTGCCTCAAGTCTGTGGGACCGTGAACGCCAGCTTCACCTCAGGTCTAGGGGACCATGAGACCCAGCTTCACTTCAAGACTAGGGGCCGTGAACCCCAGCTTCGCCTAAAATCTAGGGGGCCATGACTCCAAATTCACCTCAAGTATAGGGGGCCAAGATCGCCAGCTTCACCTCAAGTCTAGGTGCACCACCAGCCCCGCTTCGCCTCACAGAGGGAACGCCTCCAGCCCCAGCTTCGCCTCAAGCCTAGGGGGCTGTGAACCCCACCTTCGCCTCAAATCTAGAGGGCTGTGAAGCCCAGCTTCGCCTCAAGACTAGGGGGCTGTGAACCCCAGCTTTGCCGCAAGCCTGGGGGACTGTGAAACCCTCATCTTCGCTGCAAGTCTAGGGGCCTGTGAACCCACCTTCGTCTGAAGTCTAGGGGGCCATGAAGCAAGCTTTGCCTCAAGACTAGGGGACCGTGAACCCCAGCTTCGCCTCATGTCTAAGGGCCGTGAAGCCTAGCTTTGCCTCAAGACTAGGGGGCCGTGAACCCCAGCTTCGCCACAAGCCTGGGGTGCCATGAACCCCAGCTTCGCCTCAAGTCTGGGGGACTGTGAACCCAGCTTCGCCTCAAGCCTAGGGGGCCATGAAACCCAGCTTTGCCTCAAGCCTATGGGGCCGTGCACCCCAGCTAGCCCTCAAGTCTAGGGGGCTGTGAACCCCAGCTTCTATTGAAGCTGAGGTGGTCGTGAACCCCAGCTTTGCCTCAATCCTAGGGGGCCGTGAACCCAGCTTCACCTCAAGCCTAGGGCTCGTGAACCCCAGCTTCACCTCAAGCCTAGGGGGCCGTGAACCCCAGCTTCACCTCAAGCCTAGGGGGCCGTGAACCGCAGCTTACCCTCAAGCCTAGGGGGCCGTGAACCCGTTTTGCCTCAAGTCAAAGGGGCCATGAAACCCAGCTTCAATCAAGCCAAGGGGGTCATGAACCCCAGCTTCGCCTCAATCCTAGGGGG